>PVLD010001479.1:0-154133 GCA_004027595.1 Dinomys branickii
TGAGGGGAGACCACTGCGGGGGATAGGGAGTAAGACTAAGGATTTTGATCCCTTGGATCTCTGTTTGCAGCAGACCCACCCCCTTGTCTCTTCCCATACGTCTTTTACTATTCTCTTTGTACTTTGCCTTACTCAGTGAGACATACATTGGTATTTCACCCTTTGTGTCTGTTTCATCTCACTTAGCATACTTTCCTGGTACATCTATTTTCCTACAAATGTCTCAGGTTTGAAGTTTTTATAGCTATTTAGTGTTCCATTATATATAACACCACACTTTCTTCATACAATTGTCTATGGATGGGTATACAGGATGTTTCCAGGATTTATCTTTTACAAATCATGCCACTATATGCATTGATATGCACATCAAACATGTAGTAATAAAAATAAATTTTAAAACATTTTAAAAAACATTTGGATGATGGTAACATAGGGGAATAACATTTTGGGAAAATTATTTTCAAAATTTTTATAAATTATTTGTAATAGCTACATGTAATCAAATGTGTTTTTTCTTTTTTATTGTAAAAAGAAAAAAACAGAAAAACGATACAGAGCTTCCAAACAATATAATAGGAAATTAACAATGGTTATAATATGGCATATTTTTATCTCCAAAGTAGTCGCTCAGGTTACCAGGCATAGGCATGCCAAGGTGATCAAACAATATAAGCACTAGCTATTCCTTTCAATGAACTAAAGGAAATAGAACAGTTATCTTAGCTATCTTGTGTATGCCAAGTCCTAGGTGGGAAAATTCTTTAAAAACACTTTCATCACTGGATCTCTTTACAAAACGAGATGCTATGTGTAAAACAGATTTGTATAACAGAAGAATTATAGTCTCAGTTTTTCCCAGTTTTCTTTTATTTGGATCTTCTTTAAATTGAAAGACTTTGTGGTGGTGGTAGAATTTCATTTTGTTTTCTTTCTTATCGTTTTCTTTTTGCCTGATCTACAAAGCAATAAGGTCCCAGCAAGAAGAATACATTGAAGGAACTTGTTTTCTATAGTGATATATGATTTATCCATTTACATCTCTCAGCTATTTAGAGTAAATTATCCCTGAGATCACATCATTATGTAATGAAGCCACAGTATAATTTTAAGCTAGTGAGGTTGTTAGTTGGTAAAACATACCGAACAGTTATATAATTATTTCCATGTATTTTTCAATTGGAGTTTTGGAGAGTACTTGCCTCCTGACTTGTACGCAGTTACCTGAGTTGGGACAATCACCGCCCCCCCCCAGGAGTGAAACGCTGTCATTCTCCCTTTCGAGTTCTCCATGGCAAAGGGGGTCAATTTGGACTAAGCTTAGCCTGATCTTTAGATGTCTTTTCTAAAATCTCATTGATCAACTGAGAGTATCAGTTCTGTCTGAGATTCATAACCCTTGAGATGATCTCAAAATTACAAGTGACATTTTGGTCTTAATATTGTTTCTACCAAGATTCAAGCATGAGAAGCTTGTAGGAGTTCTTTGGCTAACAATGGAAATTTATACATATATATATATATATATATATATATATATATATATATATACATATACAGGGAAAGTATCAAATGTAGAAAATATATTCATAAAGGAAATACTTTAAAAAGTTTGAACATGTTTCTTAGTTACTTTTCTATCACTGATGAGACAAAATACCTGATGCCCCAAATTAAGGTAGGGAAGGTTTACTTAGCTCACAGGTTGTGGAGGTTTCAGTCCATAATTGCCTGGTTCTAAGGCGGAGTGGCACATGGCAGAGGGCAACAGTTCATGGCAGCGGAAAACAGCAAAAGCAACCAGGGAAAAAGGGAGGAACAGAGGCAAGCAGCCTCTTTTTGTCCCTTACACTGTGTGCAAACTACCCACCCCGGGGCGGGTGTAGCACTCACACCCATAATCCCAGCATTGGACCTTGGATCAATCACTAATTCAAGAAGCCCATTCCATGACTGCTTGAGGATTTGGAGGTACATGCAGACACAGACCATAACAGCATTAACTCAGTGTTTTCCTCATGAGTAAAAATTAAATGCTCAGATCATTACAACAAGAAGGAAGCAAAGTGAGACCTCAGAATGTTAACCATAGCTGGTCATGCATGTCAGAAATATCTATGAAGATGTATGTGTTTTGTTTTAAATAAATAAAAACAAAATAGTAAGATATTTTACTAATTGAAAAATATGTATTTTCCTATATTATCAGGTGATTTGATCATTAATTCTGCAAGCCAGAAGAGCTGTAATGCGTATGAACCATAACAGGGGCTTCTCCGTGTAAGTGTTCTGTGCTCCTCTTCCTGGAGCTCCTTTTGTATTAAAAACAAAATAAAGAGAGAATCAGGATTTCTCACCCAGCCTCTTTGTTCTTGACACAGCACACGACATGCAATATGAAGTATATGTGTTGTTTTTATTGTAGGGTAAATAAGTTTTAAAGGCATTTAAATTTCATAGGGGGGTAGTGGTTTCCTGGGGGGCGTGGAGGAGGCAACTGGAATTTATTTTTAGTGGAGAGAGCGTTTCAGTTTTGCAAGTTGGAAGAGCTCCAGAGGAGGATGTTAGTGATCTATGAACAACAGTAGGAATGTACTTAATAACCTTGAACTTAAAAAATCGTTGTGATAGTAAATGTAAGGCTTGAAAAAAAAACAAAGAAATCTCATTCTGATGTCATATCCATGCTATGTCCAGTACGCAGCACGGTGCTTGGCGTATTTGCCACAGCCAATGGCGAACGTTCCTAGGGCAGATGTTACTCATGCTGCCATCACTTCCTGTTAAGGAATTATTGAACTCAGTGATTGAACACTTCATAATATGCATGATTGTGAGATAAAGTCTTATCTTTCCTAGGTAAATAAAATGTTTATAGATTTATTTTAAATTTTGTGTTAAATTGCTTGTAATGGGGCATCTTTGTGTCTATTATTTTAATGAATTTTTCTTGGCATATGCTGAAGAAAAATTGTATCAAACTTTTATTCCTGATGCTCTCCAGTGAAAGCATTGCTCTTTAAGGACTCCATTGCTAATTTTTTGGTTTCCCACTACTACTCTTTCGTTACCTGACTTGTGTCCTTTCTTTTGCAGATAACTTTCATCCTTCTAGCCACCACCCTTAGTATTTCTGATTTTTAGCATATGTAACTGTAATTCCTAAAATTTGGGGCGGTGACTATCTTAGTAGCCTTTCCAGTACTGTTCTTTTTTTCAACCTGTATTTTCCTATTGGCCTAAAGTTCACTGTATTCTCCTTTTACTCTTTCACACCAGTGAGGACATTCTGGACTTGATTTTTATGAAGAGGCTGATGTATGGCCTTCCTTGTCCCTGCTTTACACCTGTTTTTGTGATAATCAAATTCCTCAACAGCCTTGCAATTTCAGGGAAGATTCATGTGCTCAGTCACCTCTTCTCATTTCTACTTTATAGGTGGGAAAACGAAGGCACTAAGAAACTTGCCCAAGGTAACACAGCTAGGCAGTCATCAGCAGTGGAGCTGGCAATGAAACCCCAGCAATCTGTCCTCAGAAGCCATGGTATAAACCACTGTGTCATATACTTCCTGATACATGTCTTACTGATTTACGCTATCAACAGAGAAAAACATGGACATCAGAAGTTTGCAGTTTAATATTTACAAACACATCAGTGCAGCCAACTCCCTCAATATTACCAGTTCCCACTATACGACATGAGATAAGCCATTGTCTTACTTTTTACCACTAAAGAAGAACTCCACCTCTTTTTGTACTTTAACCATTGTGTTTATCATACTACTTAATAATTGTGGGAATCAATGGCCCTGTGGAAATATTTTTCCATAGAGTAATTCTGCTGCTGATAGGCATATATCCAAGTGTCGGTCTAATTTTGTTTCGGGGGACAAGAGGCTGTAATAAATATTGTTATGCTGAAATAATTGTATTTTGCTTAACATTTCTGATATGTATATTCTAAAGGTGGATATGTTGGACTTTATAATATGGCATTGCTCAGCTTTACTGGATAATTCTGAAAAAATATTAGAATGTGATTTTGCTAACTCAGCACTGATGAGAGGATGAATTCTGCCTTATTTACAAACTGACCTGTATATCTCATATGGTAGTTGGTATTTATCTTTTCACTCAAACCTAGTTTAAAATGTATTTTCATTATATTTAAGAAACTTGAACTACTTTCCATATATTTACTAAACATCTCGGTATAGTTTCCATTTGGAGACAGCCACACTGTCTTCATTTTCTTCCCCAGTGGTGTTATATAACCTTTTCTCTTTGATTTGTAGATAGTCTTCATATATTCTTTTTTTTTATTTTAAAAGTATAAAAAACAAAAAGATATTAACAAACAGACACAAAGTAGCACAAGAATAGTACAATCGAATCTGAGTTACAGATAAGGTGACAGGGAATCAACAATGGTTGTTGCATTACATATTGATAACTTCTAAGTGTATATTCAGGAAGATAGGTCTAGACATGCAAAATTGATCAGACAATTAATCATCAACTATTCCTTACAATAAAGTGAACTAGGTCAGTAGTACAACTTCTTTTTATAGTGTGAAAGCAAAAAGAACTACATCCACTACAACAGAAAAAGAAAGAGAGAAAAAAAAGAAAGAAAAATAAACGAAAAGCATTAACAAAGAGACACAAAGTAGCTCAATAAACTTATAATCATAATTGAATTATAGACACAGCAACAGAAAACCAACAATAGTTGTTGCATTTCATATTGATATCTTCAAAATGTATGCTCCGGAGAACACATATAGACATACAAGATTGATAAAAAAAATCAGTCATCAACTATTCCTCACCATTCAATGACAATAAGTCAATAGTAGAACCATGTTAGCCATCCTGCACATATGTATATACATAGATACTTACATACATACATACATACATTTTTGCCTCATTCTTTTCTCCTTTCCCTCGTCCCATCTTCTTTACTTTTGAACAGATTTCCTTCATGTCTCTTAGTTTATGTTCCCACCCTCAGATTCTTACACCAATCACACAATACGTTGCCTGCACATGTACTTATGATTTATTTCACTTATGAGTACGGTGTCTACTTGTGACCATTTGCCTACAAAGTCCCCAAATCTGTCCCTCTTTATAGCTGAATAATATTCCATTGTATAAAAATGCCACCGTTTTTTAATCCAGTCTTCTGTGGATGGACATTTGGGTTGCTTCCACAATTTATCTATTACAAATTGCGCTGCTATAAACATGGGTGCACATATATCAGAGTGATATGATGCTTTCAGATCTTCTGGGAAAATACCCAGAAGGGGAATAGCTGGTTTAAATGGAACCTCTAGACCTAGTTTGCTGAGGAATCTCCAAACTGCTCTCCACAGTGGTTGCACCAGTCTGCATTCCCATCAGCAGTGTAATAGAGTCCCTATTTCTCCACAGCCTCGCCAGCATTTGTTATTGGAGATTTTTTCATACTGACCATTCTTACTGGGGTGAGATAGAATCTCAGTGTTGTTTTTATTTGCATTTCTCGAATGACTAAGGATGTGGAACATTTTCTCATATATTTATTTGCCATTTGTATTTCTTTATCTGAGAAGTGTGTATTCATCTCAGATGCCCATTTCTGGATTGGGTCTTTGGATAGGTACACGCTTTTTAATTCTTTGTATGTTCTAGATAGAAGATCTTTGTGTGAGGGACAGCTAGCTAGGATTTTTTCACAATTTGTAGGTTTTCTTTTTACTTTGCTGGTGATTTCTTTAGATGTACAAAAACTTTTCAGTAGGATGAGGTCCCAGTTATTGATTCTTTGAAGTGTTTCCCTTGCAGTTTCATTTTTGTTCATGAACTCTCTGCCTACTCCTATGACTTCAAGATTTTTACCTACTTTCTCTTCCAATAGATTTAGAGTTCCTGTTTTAATATTGAGGTCTGTGATCCATTTTGACCTGAGTTTGGTGCATGGTGATAGACTTGGGTCTATGTTCAGTTTTGGGCAAGAGGCAAGCCAGTTTTACCAGCACCATTTATTAAACAGGTCGTCCTTTTTCCAGTGAGTTTGGTTGGCCCCTTTGACAAATATTAGGTAGCTGAGTGTGTTTGTCGTTGTGGTTGCATCTTCCAGTCTGTTCCATTGATCCTCAGGTCTGTTCTTTAGCCAGTACCAGGTTGATTTTATTACAGTAGCTTTGTAGTATAATTTCAGGTCAGGGATTGTGATTCCACCTGACTTGTCCTTGTTGTCCAGGATTGCTTTCGCTATTCTGGGTCTCTTCTGGTTCCAGATGAATTTAAGGCATATTTTCTCTAGATCTGTGAGGTATGCTAATGGTAGTTTAATGGGAATTGCATTGAATCTGTACAACAGCTTTGGTAGTATGACCATTTTCACAATGTTGCTTCTTCCTAACCATGAGCAGGGTATGTTTTTCCATTTATTGAAATCCTCTTCAATCTCCTTTTTCAGAGTACTGTAGTTTAAATCTTTCACATTCTTTGTTAGATTGATTCCTAAGTATTTCAATTTCTTGGATGCTATTGTAAAAGGAATGGTTTCCTCAATTTCTCTCTCAGTGTGTTTGTTGTTCGTGTATAGGAATGCTATTGATTTTTGGGTGTTGACTTTGTATCCAGCTACACTGCTAAATTTGTCGATTAATTCCAGGAGTTGTCTTGTGGAGTTTTGGGGTCCTCCATGTATAGTATCATGTCATCTGCAAATAGTGATAGTTTAACTTCTTCCTTTCCTATCCTTATTCCTTTTATTTCTCTCTCTTGTCTGATTGCTCTGGCTAATGCTTCCAGAACTATGTTGAATAGGAGTGGTGACAATAGACATCCTTGTCTTGTTCCTGACTTTAAAGTGAAAGTTTTCAGTATGTGACCATTTAGTATGATGTTGGCTATTGGTTTGTCATAGATGGCTTTGATCAGATTGAGGTAGAGGCCATCTATTTCTATTTTTTCTAAGGTTTTTTTAGCATGAATGCATGTTGGCTTTGTCAAAAGTCTTTTCTGCATCTATTGAGATGATCATGTGGTTTTTGTCTTTGGCTGTGTTAACATGGATGTATTACATTAATTGATTTGTGAATATTGAACCATCCCTGCATTCCTGGAATAAATCCTACCTGGTCGTGGTGTATAATTTTCCTTATGATTCGCTGTATTCTATTTGCCAGTATTTTGTTGAGTATCTTTGCATCTATGTTCATTAGAGAGATTGGCCTATAGTTCTCGTTCTTGGTTGGGTCCTTCTCTGGTTTTGGTATCAGTATGATACTTGGCTCCCGAAATGTGTTAGGGAGAGTTGCTTCCTTTTCGATTTCATTGAAGAGTTTGAGGAGTGTTGGCATTAGAGCTTCTCTGAATGTTTTGTTGAATTCTGCTGTGAATCCATGAGGGCCTGGGCTTTTCTTAGTTGGTAAGTTTTTTATGACATCTTCAATCTCGTTAATTGATATTGCGTTGTTCAGGATTTTTGAGTCTTCCTGACTCAATTTTGGTAATTTGTACCTTTCCAGGAATCTGTCCATTTCTTCTGAATTTTCTATCCTGTGGGAGTAAAGATTTTCAAAGTAGGTATTAATGATCTCTCGGATTTCTGTGGGATCTGTGGTGATTTCATCCTCTTCATTCCTTATTGCATGAATTTGAGTTCTTTGCCTTCTTTTTTTGATAAGGTTGGCTAGGGGTTTATCAATTATATTTATTCTTTCGAAGAACCAACTCTTTGATTCACTTATTTTTTGTAGAGTTTTCTTCATCTCGATTGCATTAATTTCTGCCCTGAGTTTTATAGTTTCCTCCCTTCTTTGGGCTTTTGGTTTGGCATGTTGCTCTTATTCTAGGAGTTTGAGGTGTAGCATTAGGGTATTTGCTGTCTTTCTATTTTCTTTATATATGAGTTCATTGCTATAAATTTCCCTCTGAAGACTGCTTTCATTGCATCCCACAGATTCCGATAGGTTGTACTTGCATTTTCATTTATTTGTAGGTATTTTTTAATTTCTTCTTTAACTTCTTGTGTGACCCATTGGTTATTCAGGAGGTTGCTGTCCAATTTCCAAAAGTTTATGCTGTTTTTTGAGTTCCCTTTGTCATTAATTTCCAGTTTCATTGCACTGTGGTCAGATAATATGCATGGGATAACATCAATTCTTTTGCATTTAGGTAGATATGCTCTATGGGCTAGAATGTGGTCAATTTTAGAGAAAGATCCATGTACAGGTGAGAAAAATGTGTATTCTGATGTTGTGGGCTGGAACACTCTGTATACATCTACTAAGTCCACTTGTTCACACTTTTGGTTCACGTCTGTTATTTCTTTGCTGACTTTCTGTCCAGTTGACCTGTCTCTTTGTATCAGAGGGGTATGTAGGTCCCCCATTAAAATAGTGTTATTAGTTAGTTGATTTTTCACGTCTGTTAAAATTTGACTTGTAAAGTTTGGTGCTCCATTGCTTGGTGCATAGATGTTTAGGATTGTTATCTCTTCCTCTTGCAGCTTTCTCCTAACTAGTATGTAATGGCCTTCTTTATCTCTTTTGATTGTTTTTGGTTTGAAGTTTACATTGTTTGCAAACATAATAGCTACCCCTGCTTTTTTCTGGGGACCTGTTGCATGGAGAATTGTTTTCCATCCTTTAACTTTCAGCCTGTGGATTTCCTTTTGAGTAAAATGTGTTTCCTGTATGCAGCATATCGTTTGATTGTGTTCCTTAATCCATTCTGCCAATCTTTTCCTTTTGACTGGTGAATTGAGGCCATTTGCATTAATCGTTATAATGGTTATATGTTGGCTTATTCTAGTCATGTTATTTACTTGTTGTTTTCCTACTTTTTTTTATCTGTTTACTTACTTGCTCTATTTGAGTGTTTCTGTGTATTGTTTTTCTTGAGATTGTGGTAATCTTTTTCTCTGTCTAGAATATCTTTTAGTGCTTCTTGCAATACTGGTTTGGCATTCATGAAGTTCTTCAGCTATTCTTTGTCGTGGAAATATTTCACTTCTCCATTGAATTTGAAGGATAGTTTTGCAGGATACATCAGTCTGGGTTGGAAGCTGTTTTGTCTCAGAATCTGTAAAACCTCACTCCAAGCTCTTCTTAATTTCATGGTTTCCGTTGAGAAGTCTGCTGTGATTCTGATGGGCTTTCCTTTATAGGTGATCTGTTTCTTTTCTCTAGCAGCTTTTAATATTGTGTTCTTTTGGTGGATGTCTGTGAGCTTGACTATTATATGTCTGTGTGTGGTTTTCTTTGGATTATGGCTTGTTGGGGTTCTATATGCCTCGATTAACTGTACTTCAGTATCTTTTACCTTGTTTGGGAAATTTTCTACTATAATTTCAGTAAATATTCTTTTTATATCATTTGTGTTGTCTCCTGTTGTTTCAATGACTCCTATTACTCGAATATTATTTCATTTTGCCTCATCTTGCAGCTGTTGGATTGATTTTTCTTGGGTCTTTGATGATTTTATGAGATCCTTCCTTTCACGCTCATAAGCTGCCATGCTGTCTTCATGGCCTGAAATTCTATCTTCGGTTTCATTTAATCGGTTTTGCAAGCTTTCAAGGGAAGTTTTCAATTCCTGGCAATCTCTTTGGACCTGTTTCATTCATGGTAATTCATTCCTAAATTGCTGTTGTAATGTTTCCATTTGTTTCCTATTTTCTTCTAGTCTTTTATCTATTTCTTCTCTATGTGTATGGAACGTTTCTTCAATTATAGTTTTCAGTTCATTTTTTGTCTGAGAGATTATTGCAGGTATGTGGCTTATTTCTGCTTTCAGCTCTTCTATGGCCTGTTGGAGTTGTTTCTTCATTTCGGATGCAATCGTTTCAGAACTTGCAGGTATGTGGCTTCCTAGTTCCCCTGTATCCTCGTATCCAGGACTTGTTCTGGGTGGGGTTGAGTTCTGAGACTGCGTTTTGTTCTTCTGTCTTCCCATTTTTGGGTATCAGATTCAAAATATTGAGCAATAAATTAGCCAGGCAGTTCACCTGGCAAAGGTCTGTTGCAAAGGCTGCTCCAATGACTCCTTCTCTTCGGAGAATGTCCCTTAAGCTTTCTGCTGAGAGTTCCACTCAATAGGCTGCTCATATGCTGCTTTGTGCACCGAGCTACTCCCTATCCAGAGACCTGGCTCGGGCGCATAAACAGCTCGCAGCCCCTGGGACCATGCAGGCAGGGGACCGCTCAGGTGTTCCTCCCTGGGTGGAGCTTCTCCCCCACTCAAAAAAAAATTTGGTCGGGGCGCCCAGCCAGCTCTCCTATCCCTGAGTCCATGCAGGCAGTAGTGCTGCTCGGATGTCCCTCGCTGGGCGGAGCTTCTCCCTGACTCAAAAATCCGGTCAGGGTGCCCAATCAACTCACCCGTCCCTGGGATCTTGCAGGCCGGAATGCCACTCAGGCGTATCTCCCTCGGTCGAGCCTCCTCCCGACTCAGAAATCCAGCTGCGGTGCTCACTCGGCTCACCTGTTCCGAAATCCGTGCTGGCAGGAGATCCCGGTGCTCCCCGGTGCTTCTCTGCCTCCTTGGTGTTCTTGCAGGAGCCGCCCACCGTAGCCACTGCCGTGCCCGCTCTCCGGCCGAGGATGGCGCTGGCTGCGGGGGCGGGAATCTGAGCTGGACCCCGGTCCACAGCCCGGATTAGCGCAGTCTGCCCGAGGAGCATGGTCTCGGAGTCCGCCCCTCTCCGCAGCTGCCAAAAAGCCAATTTCTGACCACAGCCACCTGCGAGCAGCGCGAGGTTGGGAGATGGGAGGATCCGTCAGTCTTCATATATTCTTAACATAATCCTTTGGTCACGTACATGTACATTGTGTGTTCTTTCAGCGTATGTTTTGTCTGTTTCCTTTCCTAGTGTCTTATCATTCAAGTGCTTTTCTTTGTTTTAGAAACTTGAGTTTTTCAGTTTTCTTTCTCTTTCTTATAATAGTCCTTAGGCAAGTTAAGTAACAGGATTATTTAATTCTATTAACTATACCACAATTCCTTTAAAAGTTACTGCAATATGTATCTTGTTACTTAATTTTTAGGCAAACTGCGTGACAAAATTAAAAATCTCTGCTTGGTGTTTAATCAAAATGATGTCTTCCAGGCCTTGAGGAAGTAGACTGCCTGGTCTTGTCTTCTTTTTACTGGAGCTTCCAGGAGGAGACCATGACTAACACGTGGGTTAAGTCTTTATCTGTGAGAATATCTATGCACATCTTATTATTTCTATCAACACCAAAACTTCTATTTTGATGAGTTTTACATGTATTTTGACTGTGAAATCTCATTTTTTATGGAGTGGGACAGTGCAATAAGACCCAATAACGTGCCACTAGATGTAGAAAAGATTGGCAGAAATGAGGCATCTGTCTTCATGATCTTCCAAGACAAAGGGAGAAGGCATGGACAGGACTTAAGAAAAAATGTGCGAGGCTCTCTGGAGACCAGACCTCAGTGCAGGAAGAAGAGAACAGCCAATGCTTTGCATGCAGTGGGGGATCTGCAGATTATATTAGTAACAGGGAAATTACGAGAGTTCTTGGGAGATCCTAAAATTAAGCCCAGCCTGACTTTTGCTTTTGTAGATCTTCCTTATCCCTCTGGTCAGCACCGAGCAGAGGAGAGCAGTTGCAATGGAAAGGAAATGAGTAGGATTAGCCTAGTGAATATTTTCAGAAAATAGCCTGACTTCTATATGCCAGAAACAGAGCACCAGGACTATCGGCTTTGTCATTCTCAACTCCCACACTTTCAAATTAAGGACCTCTTAATTGTTTCTGATGTGTTTATTAAACAAGTCGCTGGGGATTGGCTTCTCTTTTATGTCCCTTTTTAATTAGATGCCTTGACTGTCCCCTTTCTGTCCCTCTGTCTCTCTCTTATCTATCTATCTCTAATATTATATTATATAATATGATGTTATATATTATATATAATCTATTATGAAATATATATGTATATATGAAGATTTCACATGTTAAAGAGAGAGATTTTTACATTTAAAACCAGAATTTTACAACCTAAAACAGAAACACATGTAGGTCATCTTTGTTCACAATAATTGTAGCAGGTTTTATCAGGGTGTTGTTCCTTGAGAACTATGAGGACTCAGGCGAAGAGAAGTCGAGAAGCAAATAGAGCATGAATGACATGCCAAAGGCTTGCGGCATTTCCTGTGTGTAGACCCCAGCCTGACTCGTCAGATTCCCCATACAGACACTTGTGCCAACTACCTGAGCACTAAACTACACTAATTTTGTTCTCAAAATTCCCAATTTTGGTCTATTAGGTAAATTAGAAATGAATTAACTTATTACATCATGATCTTTCAACTAATTTTTTACTCCTGTAAGTGGATATAAGGTTCTAGTAATGTTTTCACAGCAGGAGACTTCCATGGAATTTTCCTCACCACTCAGTGTTTTTCCCACTTTCCTGATCTAAATAAAAATATAAATGCTCCCAATGACACTGGAGACAGCAGAAACAGAAAGCCTCCGTTTCAGTAAATATGTAGTGTAATAGTCACAAGTTCCTCTAGTCCGGAGTGTATGGCCGTACACGGCCAACAGTAGGAATAAAACAAAAGGCTCTGGGGCAAAATTCTAGGGAGTCACTGTGCTCACTAGGGGAGGGAGATTGTCCTGAAACTGATGGGAGACAAATTCAAGGTCATTGTTCCTCTTTGCCCACAGCAAGTATCCATGTGGTTTGGACTTTCTAGGAGCATTCTGGAAATAAGTCAATAGTGTCCAAATGTAACTTCTATTTGGGAGGAAAGTCAGCAGAGAAATCTCATTTCAAATGCACAGTTATACAAAATGACTTCCAAATCTCCAGTGTATTCTTGCTTTTAAAAAGAAGCAGGTCAGATTTGATATTTTGCTTTCCTTCAATTTTTCAATTATATGCCTTATCATATAAGCAACTAAATTTTCCTTTTGCAATTCCTGTATAATTATTCTCCCAGGAAGTCCTCAACTCCAAATCATGTTGAAATGTATAATGAAAAGTACATTATGCCTTGCTGTTATGGTGATTGTTAAAATTGGAACTCATGAAAATGAGTTTGGAATTAGTTCTCACTTAATATCCCCAGTGTATCCTCAAGGAAGCAAAGAAACTCAGGGCTAAAAGCTTTGTCTTCCTTTAAAAGTGAAATCTCTTCCCAAGAAAGTGTGTATACTATGCCCATTATAGCATTTCTTCTAATAGGGAAGAACAATGATTTAAATTAGCAAATATAATAAAATAACTAACAAGTGATGGAATATCTATAATATATGTTATTATGCATCTATTTAAAACCATAAGGTACAATTACAGAACAGAAAAATATTTCTGACTGAACTGTTAAGTAAAATTAGAAAATTCTGGAATATGGGCAGTTTGTAACCATTAAATACTAAGTACTATGCACATACACACACTCACACACACATACTCACACACACACACAGTCACGCATGTAATTTCATATAGAACTCCATATCTGCAAGGGCATAGCTCAAGGTGGTAATGAGGACTGATGTGGAAGTTCTAAAATGATAGGTGGAGAGAGGCATATTTAAAGGAGAGTTTAGTCATGTGTGATACACAAATGAAAGCAAGGTACCTATATGTCAACTTTGAGAATGAACCAGTATAAAGTCTTGTCTACCTCTACTTTATAAATTTTAATCAAAAGTTACATCCTAATAACAAAACTTTCAGTGATGAAAAATATCAAAATGAAATTGAAACATAAAATAACCTTTCGATTATGTGAACATGATTCCAGACACTAACGTTTCATGTGAGAATAGATATCTATTCATAAAAAGGATTTCTTACTCTGTGTGGGGTGCTGAGATTGAATTGAGGGTTACTCTATCACTGAGTTACATCCTTAGCCATTTAAAAAAATTGAGGAGGACCTCAATAATTTTCTAGGGTTGGCCTCAAACTTGTGATCTTCCTGCTTCAGTTTTTTGAGTGGCTGAGCGTATGGGCCTGGGCCAAGAAGGAGATGGTATTTTCTAAAAATTTAATAAAATTCAAATCCATTGTTATGAGAACAAACTATAGTAATAATGTGTGATATTCAAATAAGTACTGTCTCTTCACAAGATGGTCCATTTCCTAAGACATCCCTTTAATATTAAGAACAGGTTATTAAATATGAGTATGGAGTAATTATGTTTCCTTAAACTTATATCTTAACTTTCTAATAATGTAATTAATTTCCTGCTATGTAAGGTTGGAAGTAGCAGGCTTGCACACTAGTTCCTATAATCCCCCTTTGCACTTGCTGATCTATGCTGCTCACATTAATATTTTTACAGTGACAAGATGTTTTTTAACCTTGTTCCATAATCATTGTTTCAGTTTAATACTGAGTATAAATTTGAAAGGATTGACATTTCTTCCTTTGTATAACCCATGCTTGTTTAACGAATAGTCTTGCAGTGTAACTTGAGAGGTTTAAACTCCTTTAGCAACCCATGATGTCACCCAACCCTCCTTCACTTGCCTTCCTTATAAAGGTCCCCAAATCCCACCAGTCTGAGTCTCTGACTCTTGGGGAAGACATTCCAGTCAAGCCCACGGGTGTAATAAACTGCCTCCTAAAACTTCTCAGTGCCATTTCTTCCTGTGTTCGATCTGCTTTCTGTAACACAAGCAGTATTTATTTTAGAATTCAGATTTTCCATTTTTTAGACTTCAGATTTGCCAACTTTATATTCAACATTTTGGGGACACCTTTTATGTCTCAAGTGTCTTTCCAGGTGATGTGAGAGTAATTGTGAACCAGAAAGAGATGAATACCACCCTATAATTCTCCTTGGAGTAAGCTATAACAACAACAACAACAAAAAAAAACACAAGCAAATAAATGGGGATTAGGAATATAAAGTGTGGATATGTTTTAATAAAACCTGACACTATTGGAAAGTGTGTTGCTTGAACAGCAGCCTGAAAAAACTGAAGGAGCAACACATTAAGGCTGAAAGAGAGAATTTCCCAGGAAAACTAAAAAGTACATTTAGACTTCCTGAGTTGAGATCATGAATATAGAAATACACACACACACACACACACACACACACACACACACACACACACACAGATATCCCCAAAAACTATTACTGTGTTTCAAGTTTTGTTTAATTTTACTTCAGAGAAGGTGTTTGAAACTCCTGGGTTCTCATGCAGGCTGGTAAGTTATAGAGATTGAGAGACTTGTCCCTGAGAGGAACTCTGGTGTCCTGTAGCAGTGATGATGAACCTTAGAGTTTTCAGTGATGCCAACTGCCTGCTTTGGCATTCATGGCATAGGTTCGCCACCATTGTCCTATAGGGTAATACTACTTCTCAGGGAGATTCAAGAATGTCCTTGGCTAGAAGCAGTCTAACATCAAAAAAGCAATGTTTTTTTTTTCAGGTGAATATAAAAGAATGTGAGAACAGTCAATGATTACCTGTTTGATCATTGTTGCATGTCTCTATTTGTTTTCCTGAGAAACCACTTTGAAGGTATCAATAGTAATACAGCAATCATTGTTGATTTCCTACCACTTTGTGTGTAACTCTCTATTGTTTGTATTGTTCTTATGCTATTTTGTAAATGGATGTCTGTTTGTTAATACATTTTCTGCCTTTGTTCTTAAAATAAAATAAAATATTAAAAAATAAAAAATAAAGAAATACAAAAGAATATGAGAAATTCTGCATGAGGTGGCCTTACATTTGCCTATGTAATCAAGATGGTTTACCAGGTATCAGGGAAAGACGCTTCACTTTGTGATCTAAATGAAGTAGAAAACAATCAGAGAAAGATATTGCAAGACATTCCTAAGAGATGACAAGATATCAAAGGAGACTAGATAATTCATTAACTTTCTATAAGTAATTAAACACTCAGTTGATACCATAATTGATATATACCGCATCTTATGTAGTAAATGTTCAACATTTATTTTTACACCCTAGTTTTGTGGAAAATGTTGCACTTCACTCTTATCCCTACCTCTGAGTCTATGATTTTCCATAAGGAAGTGGTTTTTAAAATCATATAATACTTCAACATGGGCTCGGAGAGTCACTTGATTCAAGCTATTTTAGTATTTCTCAATACAGTCCTAAGTAGCCATTGATCAAAAGTAGATCAACTTTCTTTTTCTTCTTGAAGGATAAGGATCAAAGCTCTGGAACCTTTTGCTGCCAGAGGATAAAATATCCATATAATGAAATTAATACGGGCTGGAGGTACAGATCAGTGGGCTAAGTGCTTGCCGCTAAGCACTACGGCCCTGAGTTCGATCCCCGGTCCCGGAAAAAAAAAAAAAAAGAAATTAATATAAGGAGAGGTCAGGGCACATGATAAAAGTGCTGCTGATAATGTCTTAATTTCCTGGTCTCATTTGTTTCTGAAATCCTACATTTTTTCCAACTTTTTAGAGAGAAAAAATAAAAGTAACAATAAAATAGAGTTTCAAATTTGCCCAGTTTGTCATGCTTATATCTGGTAATCTGAACAACTAATTTGAAGGCAACAACATACAGTGTAACAACCACTGGTGAATTCCCACCATCTTGTTAGTGAAGCTCTCACCATTTCTAATCTTTTTATTTTTTGTATTCTCCTTAATTGTTTGATAAATCTTGCATTCTTACATCAGGTAATCTGAGCAACTTCATTGAAGAGAACAATACGTAATATAACAACCACAGTTAAGTCCTATAATTTTATTGTGAAACCCTGTGTCATCGTTATTGCTTTTGTGTTGCCTTGTTTTGTCTATGTTGTTATTTTGTTATTGTTTTTTATTCCCTTTAAAATAAAAAGCAAATAAAACAGGTTAGTGAGTTGCAATAATTAATACTTTGTGTATTATTGTCTTCAGATACCATTATGACCCTTCTTTTGAATAAGATAGTCTAGATCAGCTATTATAGTAAAAATGTACTGTTAATATTTTCCCAGGTGTAATTTCATTTGGTTATGAAAACAGCATTAGAGAAAGCTTATAGATGTAGTGCATGGATCTCAAAAATTTTAACTGACTTGTATAAAAAAATATAAATAGTAAAATAATCTCATTCAGATTTCTGATGCATAGAAAATTGTGAATTGAAATATGATGACATGTAGTGTAAAAAGCTTGAATTTATAATTTCTTTGACCTGATTTTAGTGTTGCTATGGCTTGGATCTACAGTGTTTTCTCAAAGGCTGATGTGTGCAGATATGCTGCTTTTGGAATGTAGTTAGATCATGTGGAGGGATGATAATCATCAATGGATTAAGCCATTGGTGATTTAATTACTGAATGTGCTTTTAGGGTATGGGGCCTTTTTGGAGGTTGGTCCCTTGGAAAATGTTGTCCCCAGCTCGCCGCTTTCCTTTCTCTCCCTTGATTGTGCCATGGGGAGACCAAATGTCTTCGGCCAGACCCTTCTAGTATGCTGATTTCTGCTTTGGAGCCGGATAACCATGGACGGCATCCCCTGAAACCATGAACCAAAATAAACTGTGTTAGGTTGAGGTGTTGGGTATTTTGTTCCAGTGATAAGGACACTAATACTGGTGCCAACCTAACTGGTGGTGAAGAGATTTAATTCTGATATTACTGATAATCAAGGCATGGCTGCACATATTAAGCTACATATGAGTGAATATGTAGGAGAAAGAGTGAGACATGCAAATGCACACACCCAGGTTGCCCCTGAGTGGCTCATTACCTTGTCCTTCGTGTCGTAGATTTGGTTGGCTTCCCAGCACTAATAGGTTAAATTTTAAATTCTTTGAAACTGGAATAAGGTTGATTTGGGGGAAAAGAAAGATACCAATCACTGGTAAGTTGAAGCACCAAAAATGCTGAATTAGAGAGTATGTACATACTTATTTGAATAATCAATCTTTATTATTTCTCGTCTTCTCCCTCTGGTTTCCTTCTTGACCTTAGATGTTAGGGCCCGTTACTTTCCATAATTTGCCAGTTATGAACTGGTCAATATTGGATTCTATTTTCTCAAGTTTCTCTTCTGTTAATTTTGTTTGAAGTCTCATCCTGATGTTCACCTGACTTGTACATTGTATCACAATCTAGCCTCTTATTTAGAAACTTGGATTCCCTGTTCACATTTAATTTCTTCCCATATCTTCAAATAGTCTTGAAAAAATAAATAAACAATGGGACTGCATTGAGCTTTATTTCTCTTAAGTCTCTGTTACGTTCTTCCCTTCATAGAGAAAATATTTAAATGAGTAGTACACAGTGTGGTCCCCACTTGATCATTTTCTATTAGTTTTTCTTTTTTCATTGCTTTAATCCAGGCTCACAAATAAATTCCCTTTTGCTAAACTCTAAATAGCTTGTTTAACAAAATACACATCCTCTTTACATTCAGGATAAATACCCTTATATTTTCTTACAACTCCAAATACACACTCAACTCTTTTCGAAAAAGACTGTTGAGGTTGTTGCACCAATTACCTTTCACTCTGCAGACTCCTCTGATCTCCTGAACTCCATGGTTACTTCATAACCCCATGTTCAGTATCTCTATCTAGACATTTTTTCATCTAATACTCAAATATTTTCCATTTTGGGGTATGGCAGTACAACTAAATCGTTGAATTCTACCACAGTTAATGGTAATATAACAAAGTTTTCTAAATAAGAAAAAAAATCATTGATCCTACTTCGCATTTACTTTGTATATCTGATACACCAGGTTTCAAACTCGTAAATGTCCCCTTGGCCTCTCATCATGGCTGCTGCAGTGAATATATAGGTGCACAACTCAAGCATCACCTTCGGGAGGTAGCTATCATCCCTTTGGCTTCTAGAATTGTGCTAGAGTGACAACTCCCGTGAGTCTTTCCCAAGAAACTGCCCATGGAGGCATTATCTCACCCAATGTCAAACTCTTCTTTAAGCACAGCCCATGTTCTATCGCTGGCCAATGTGTGGTACAGAGACTGCATTTTGGCCTGGCTTTGCACCATTCAGTAGACCAGGAGAAGTGGGGCACCAGGCCAGTGATGCCTTTTAATGAGAAGGCTGTATTTTCCAGTGATTCATATTCTCCACTAAAATTAGTAAAACATGCTCCTGTTGAGGCTATTGCTTTATTAAGAAGATTTGCAAGTAATAAATCCTCTTGGATTTGACAGTCCCGGCAATGTTCAAGCCTTAGAAACAAGAAGGCTTCCATTTGGAGAGGTGACACTCTTCCTAAAAAGCAGTTACATGTGCTATAGCTGCAGATAGAGGTTTGGGAGAGAGTCACAAGCAGGGTCCCCAAATGATGACTCTCATCTCTAGGGAGTCAGGGTGTCCTGGGTTACAGGCTGGGATTGAGGTACAGAACAAGAACTCCTCAGTGTCTCTGGGGAGTTACTAATTTTTTACCTGCCATACTCAACCCTATACTTCTTTGTCATATTTAGTGAAAGTGAACTAAATAATACAGAATATATTTGTATTGTGCTTCAACAATCTTCCCTAAATATTTAACATCTTACATAAAAAGATATGACTACAGAAGGTAAGAGATTCTGATTCATGATATGCTATTTAAAAATCCACATGACTTATTTAAATTTGCACAGAAGACTCTGAAGGTAAAGAGGGAAAAGACACTGAAGGTCATTTTTTCACCGTAAAAATTTTCTGAGTGGTGTTCAACTCCTGTGTAGAAATATACAAGAAATATCACATCATTTGATTAACACCTCCAGCTGCTATGGTTGTATTTATTTTTCAGACCAGCAGTCCATTTATAGTTACCACAGTATACGGAGACTATGAACACATCTATCATAGAATGGTGATGAGTATTATTTTGCTTATTAACTATTCTTATACCATTCATCTGGATACTGTTAAAGTACTTGCCTCTTATGAGGCAAGATACCCAGAGGTAATATGTCACTCCTTGGGATTTCACTGTTATTTTTGTGTCAGTAGAAACTTATTACTAAGCTTAAAAATGAAATATTATCTAAGAGTTCTTACTGTGTGAAAGATTACTAAATTGGGACAGGGAAATTGTCTTAACTATGAAAGGTTGCTTTTCTTTGTTGAATGAATATTGAATAACTCTTAACTGAGGATCTCTTAATATAAAAAGATTTAACCATTCAACATTTATTGCATAACAGGTGGTACCCAAAAATTGTTCTAAGAGAAGTTTATTATTTTTGAAATTACAAGCAAGCATGTAATTTCATCTGGTACGTTTTAATGTGCAAAGTTTATATGCATTTCCTTACACACATTAACGCTGACATTTTGACTAATGTATTTGACAAGTAAAATAAAAATCACACATATGGGTTAATCACTGTGACCCTTCACTGGAAAAAATGAAATACAGCTCAGTAATTGTAAGATAAACTCATCAAACTTTGTTATAAGACAACCCAATTGGCTTTTCTTTAACATTGCTAAGGCTGCCTCTAGATGTCCCCCAAAGCTTCACGCAATCATAGGGGGTGCTTTTCAGAGTTGGACGGATCGAGGGTGTTTGATGCTGGGAGTGATTCGTGGTGCAATGCTAGGCTGAAGGGCACTAGAATTAAGGATGTGGGTGCTGCCCACTCTATGTGAACTGGATAAGACAAAAGGAAAGACCTGAAATTATCCCCTTGCTTGTTCTGCTTTCCCACCATGAACTACTCTCCTCTGTGAAGCAACCCTACCTTGGAGACAGCTGATTATGAACTGAAACCTCTACAAACTGTGAGCTAAATAAACTTTTCCTCCCTTACCTTTTGGGTGTTGAGTATTTTGTCTCAGCAACAAGTTACTAAGATAGAATTTGGTACCAGAGAAGTGCGGTCGTCACTGTGACTATACCTGACCATATGATTCAGGTTTAGAAGAAAATACTCCCCACCAGCCAGTATACTTCAGTTTCTGTTTATTGCCCAGGTAACCTATAATTTACTTCAGTTTCTGTTACAGATCCTGTCATTTCTGTTTCCCAGAAATAGCTGGTCACTATGATGCATGGCTAGTCACCATGATAAACATTATAAGGGCCAATCCCCAATTGACAAGCCATTCTGCCTCTGCCTCTGTTGAATGATTATATGATTGTTTATGATGAATGCCCAATATGCCAGCAGCAAAGGTCAACACCGAGTCTCCAATATGACACCATTCCCCAGGGTAATCAACCTGCAACCTGATGCCAGGTTGATTATATTGGACCACTTCTATCATGGAAGGACTGTGTTCTGTCCTCACTGATACTGACAAGTATTATGGATATGGATTTGCCTTTACTGCCCATAGTGTTTCTGCCAAAATACCATCCGTGGACTTATAGCATGTCTTGTACACTGTCATGAGATTCCACATAGCATTGTCTCTGACCAAGGAACACATTTTGCAGCCAAAGAAGTGAATCAGTGGGCTCATACTCATGGTACTCACTGGTCTTATCATGTTCTTTACCACCCAGAAGTGGCTGGAGTGATAGGAAGGTGGAATAGTCTTTTGAAGACACAGTTAAGGTGCCAGCTAGGTGGCAATAGTTAGCAGGACTGGGTTAAGGTACTTCAAAAGCTGTATATGATTTGAATCAACACCCACTATATGGCACTGTGTCTCCCATTGCCAGGATTCATGAGTCCAGGAATCCAGGGGTGGAAATAGGCATGGTACCACTCACCATGACTCCTGGTGATCCACTAGCAAAATTTCTATTTCCTGTCCCCAAAACCTTATGTTCTTCTGGTTTAGATATCTTAGTTCCAGAGGGGGGAAGGCTTGTACCAGGGAGCACAACAATGATACCATTGAACTGGAAGCTAAGATTTACCCCTGACCATTTTGGTCTCCTCATGCTTCTGAGGAAACAAGCTGAAAAGGGAGTCACATTGTTGTCAAAGGGTGACTGACCCAGACTGTCAAGGGGAATTCGGACTACTACCCACAGCGGGGTAGAGGAAGAATATACGTGGAGTGCAGGAGATCCCTTAAGGCGCCTCTTAGTATTACCTTGCCCTGTTATTAAAGTCAGTGGGAAACAACAACAACCTAATATAGGCACAATTAAAAATGGCCCAGAGCCTTCAGGAATAAAGGTATGGTTCACTCCACCAGGGAAAGAATAAGACCTGCTGAGGTGCTTGCTGAAGGCCAAGGGAATACAGAATGGGCTGTGGAAGAAGGTAGTTCTAAACACCAGCTATGACCCCATGATCATCTACAGAAAAGAGGATTGACATTGTACTATTTCTCCCCCAATATGTTTCTAATGTAATATAATGTTGTTAGAATTAATACTGATCCTTAAGGATTATTAAACCATGTTATAATATTCAAGTCGTGAAATGATAAGGATAAGCATCACTCAAGGAAAACTTACCTTCTATTCTGGGAATTAGTATGTTTGTACACAGGATGTACACAGGATAGTGTTTGTACACAGGATAGTGGTAACATGTTAGGCGTAATTATAAGCATGACTGTGTAATTATAAGCATGACTTTTGTATCTGGAAGCTGGTTTAAAGAAACATCTGGTTGCCAGGTTGACAAGGGGTGGATTGTTATGGTTGATACATTGTGTCAGCTTGAGGAGTCTAGAGGCTTGGCTAAGTGACTTAAAAGTTCTGCATTTGGGGTGAAAAGTACCTACACTTACTGTTCTGGGATATTTATTGTGTCAATTTGAGACATTTAGAAGTTTAACTATGTGACCCAGCAGGGAGCCAGTGTCCTTACTTTGTATTCATCCTGAGGCTGTGCAAGAGGCAGGCATGCAGAGGGTGTGGATGTAGAGGACCAGGCCTTCAGGGTGGGCAGACTGCGTACAATAAAAAGGAATTGAGAAAGGACTGACTGCTGGTTCTTAGGAAGGAGCTCCAGTCTTTGCCTTCAGCTTGGTCATCTCTTGGCTTCTAGTGCAGACTTTTTGCCTTCTGCCTGGAACTCTTCAGCCTTCTGTTGTAGACTCTGTGGACTTCATTGTAGATTATTCAGCATTGTGTCACAGACCCTTCAGCTTCCTGTTACGGACTTCCATGAACACGGCCGTGAGCTCCAGGCCTGGGGCTAGGCTTTTCAATCTCCACCATGTAGACACCCTCTGCATGCTTTCTCATCCAACTCCGTGGCTGACCATTGTAATGCAAACTTGTAATTTGTTATACATTTGTATATCTTGTGCTCTATCTGTTTTTCTAGTAAACCCTGAATGATACAATGGTGAAAGAAGTAGACCATTTGAATTTAAAAAGGGCTCTTCTGGTGATTATGGAGTTAAAATAAAATTAAACTGCTGCAAGACTCCTTGAAATTTCTGTTCCCTGAACCTGAATAAAACTTGAGAATTTTGCCTTGGAAGATACCACTGAAGCTCCCACTGGTCTAGCTCTCCAGCAAGCAAAATGAAACAAAGAAACCCAGTCAAATGCTTTTCCAAGACATCAAAGAGAAGGGGGGCAAAAAGCCCATCAATATGTCAAAAGTTACTACTGCCACCCAGAAGCCTGATATAAGCCCTTTAGATCTACAGATAGTAAAGGAAGCCTTTATTGCACGAAACCCCCCGATATCTGCAAAAAATCCAGTCTGATAGATGACCAAACTCTCTGGCCAAAAATGAATATGGGAGTTATAAGGGCTATGGACACTAAAAAATAAATGCCTCTTCAGATTACTATGACCAGGGTCACTGGGCTCATAGCATGAATTCCTGTATATGCCAGAATACCCTATACTGTTTCTGGGAAGAGATCTTCTCTTTAAGTTAAAGGCACCAAGCCAGTCAGCCTCCCTCTCATTTAACCTTGCACATTCAAAGTTGGTCTAACTCTGACCTGAAAGGAAGAATGATGCCTACATCAGCCTGAGACAGATAACTGCAGTCCAGAAATTCTGTAAACTCTCCTCCTAGAGGTATGAGCCAAAGACTTGCCTCCAGGTCTGGTCACCAACCATGCTGTCTCGCCATGACTCCACTGCTGTCAGAAAATATCCTATGTCCCTTTGGAACTGGCTTGTAGGAAGAGCTTGGAAAGGTTTGGAGATGCTGGCTGAAGTTGTAGGGTTGGAAAATCTTAGACAGTTCTGTATGTGAGATTTTGGTCAAAACTCAGAAGACCAGGCTTGGGAGGTTTCTGCTGGGAAGGACGGCAATTACCATTGTACTTCAGATAATGTGTGCCATACCTTGACAAAAAGTTGGTCTGCATTTTGTTCATACCTAGAGACTTTGCCTGAGACTGCAATTAAGGGCAGCAGACTAATCTAGCAGAGGAAATTTCAAGGCAGCCAAATGTTGAGGTTGTGGGCTGGCTACTGTTGGGGAAATTTAGCCACATTTATGTTGAGAATCAAGAGCAAAGAGCCCAGAAGAATGATTTAAAGCACTGTGAGTTTGGCCAAAAAAGGAAGCTCCAGTACAGCTGTGGACTGCACAGACAGAGCAGAGGGGATCTTCATTGCTGAGAAGGAACAGAAGAGAAAAGATGACCTGAGCACAACACAAGAACCAGCAAAGCTCTACATTTTGCAGCCTCAAAAAATCGAAAGATTTTTCTTTGAGAAGAGAGTCCCAGAGCACCATGTTGCAGAATGGCAGTGGCCCTAGGGAAGTTGTTCCTTGGGGTTCGATTTATGGGCACTGGACCTCTAAAACCAAGAGAGAAGGAAGCCTGGCTATGGCTCCAGTTGGCAGCAGACCTTGACATCAAGCACATCATGCTGGTTTCAGGTGCATGTAGAATACAAGACTTTTGGGGTCCAGAAAGCTTCACCCAGTTCCAGAAGAAGCCCTGGGAGGCCAGGCAGGGTGCCCCCGAGAGGGCAGTGTGTGAAGCTATGACTGTGAAGCCAAAGGTGCAGTGGAGACTCCAGAATTTTGGAGAAACTAGGAACGTGAATCATCCGAGGAAAACTGAAAAAAGGGAGCAGAATTGGACAAACAGAAAATCCGAGGGAGATACAATCATTGAAATTGTCACAGGGGCAGAGCCAAACATCTGTTTTGGAGTCTATAACTTGCCGCAGATTCCCAGGGATGCTGGGAGTGCGACTGTGGAATTCAGTGTTCGCTCTGCTGAAATTTTTCTTGCTTTGTTCCATTCCTTGCTATTCCCCGGTTTATAACTTTTGCAACGGAAATGTCTGTCTTGTGCCACTGACTGTTGGGAGTGTTTGACTCCCTTTTCATTTTTACGGGAGCTTCTAAGAGTCTGTATTAAATCTCAGAGAGCTTCTAAGAGAGCTTCTAAGAGTCTGTATTAAATCTCAGAGGAGACTTTGAACTTGGATTTCGCAGCAATGCTGAAACTGTTAGGACTTTGGAAGCTCTTAGAGATGGACTAAATGCATTGTGGATAAAGGGATGTGTGTAAGTCCTTGCAGGCCCAGGGTAAGAATTCTACAGCTTGTGTAAAGATTTCCCCTCAAAGCATCATACCGTCATAGATGGAGATCCTTCAGAGGGGGATGGATCTGCAGTGTATGATGCTGGGATTGATTCATGGTACAGTGCTAGTTTCAAGACAGGATTAAGGGTGTGAGTGCTATCTGCCCTAATTAGCCTGGATAAAATAAAAGGGGCAGAAAGATCTGAGGTTATCTCCCTGCTTCTTTTACTCCTTTCTGACCGATAGGAACTATTTGTCCTCTGAGATGCTCTTCTGCCTTTGACTCAACCGATTTTGGACTGAAACCTCTACCAACTGTGAGCTAAGAAAACCTTTCACTTGTAACTTTGAGTGTTGGGTATTTTGTCTCAGCAACAAGAGCAAAATGACTGGGTCAAACAATGATTAACTATATTTGGGATATAGTTTCAATAATTGACATATGTAGCGTGATATGTAATTAGATATACAGGAGCAATGGAAATACAAATGGGGGGGCCTGATTTATAACATTTTAGGTTTATAAATGTCTATTGGTAAGACCACTTCTTAAATAAATTTTAATATTCGAAATTATATTTATCAACTTAAGCTCCTCATATTTTCTTCACTTGTTATTCGTTCTTCTGCAAGCTCTAGCACAGGTTAAACAGTACATTGCTAGATCCATCGTATCACATAATATCAGAGTTATAAATTCCTTGGCATTCAGCCGGCTAGGAATCCTCCTATTTCATCTGTAGCTGCCTGAGGGCATGTAACTAATTGAAAGCAGAGTGAAAATTAAGATTCAGTTCTCTAGTTTAGTGGTACTTTTTGCTATTAATTATTGACAAAGGATATCAGAGAGAATAGTTGATCAGTTATTTAATTACATTAAACATACTAATGACCTACTATACGTTAGGCACTTAGAAGACAGTTACAATAGCAGCATAATCACTGACTTCAGATTATTTAGAACAAATAGGAATACGAGGCACTAAAATCTAACCTAAACGTGATGGGAATCAATTTCACTGTCTTTCCTAAGGTGCAGATTGGATCAAGTGGTATTTTAGCAGGGCCAATCAGTTGCAGTGTGAGAAGGTCTAGAACAATAACGGTGGAGTCAGAGGGGTGAGCAAGATATCACAGTGGCAAATTCACAGATAGGGACAGGTTGGCTTCACAAAGAAAACTTCTTATCAAGAGATTAGCAAGCAGTGGATTTCTTGCACAGGTTGAGTCTGTGAAGCAGGCCCTGGCAGAGGGAGATGTTGAGCTATGTAACTATCAAAATATGGGAGAAGAATTTTAAAATTCTAAATGGCCTTTGGAGGTGTTTTAAGTAGACACAGGTGTGTGAGAGTCCTTGGCCTCCTGATGCCGTGTAGACCCTGAAACAATGGAGTCCAAAAAAATACATCAGTAGGAATGTGTGTGTGTGTGTGTGTGTGTGTGTGTGTGTGTGAGAGAGAGAGAGAGACAGAGAGACAGAGAGACAGAGAGACAGAGAGACAGAGAGAGACAGAAAGACAGAGAGACAGAGCGGCAGACAGACAGATGAGATTCATATCTAATGGGTTAAAACTTAGAATAGAACTTTTAAATAAGGAGAGAGCAGGCATGAGTTAAATTTTGAATCTTTGGCTGGTTCATCTAGAAGATTTGAAGGGGAAGATCTGGATAGGTATCCAGAGGCTTTGGGACACCTTGGAAGGCATTGACCATAATATCTCCATCCTTCTGGTAGAATAATGGGGACAAACAGCAGGGAGCCCAAAACTCAGAATGATACTAAAGATAAAAATCCTATGAAAGATGAAAATCCTACTAAAGATAAAATACTACTAAAATCCTACTAAAGATTAAAAAATCCTACTAAAGATAAAAATACTACTAAAGATAAAAATCCTATGAAAGTAAAAGAACAATTTTTTCAAAGTTATATTATAGGAAATTGAAATCTGCAATTATATCATTTCATATTGTTCAGTTGATCAATACCTTTTCTGAAATTTAATATATCTTATTTTTAAATGGATTGAAAGCTATCAGAAATGTTGTACTTCTTTTAATTTATGAAAGCAAACAATCCCAGACAACATGACAACTTCACAGACATTCCATATTACACTGGCTTAAACTTACTGATAGTTTTAACTTTATAGAGCCAGCTTTGGGGAATCCCAGATTTCCTGGATTCCTTACACCTGAATGTTTTCATGAGTTAGTGCCTTTATCTGAGCACCTACAAGTAGTATGTCTTAATTCTTCCCAAAGATACTTTACAGTTTTATGGAAATACTTCTTCCATCCTCCACTCACAATTACCTTGAGAGTCTGATACAGTCTTGCTCAGAGCAAATTTGGCTTGACACTTGCCTATGGTGCTTATTTTGCGACCTAAGCTTCTGTGGTGCTCATGGTGTTTCCATGATTCTCAATGTCCTCCATCCCTTTCAGAAACTATCCCAAAATGATTAATTCTACTTGTGAAAGTTTAAACCTAATCCTCCTTCCTGTGCACTATGCTCACACAGCCTAGGGATAAAAAGACATTTTCAGTCTTGCAAACTGAATATATTAAATCTCTGCAGATTGTTTGTCTTTGCTCTTGCTTAACCCGAATTTCAACCTCATCCCTCCTCGTTTGCCCCTTTGGGAAGTTCCCTACCACGCTGCCTTCTCTTGAGTGGAGGAGAGCTGTACAGCCTGACATAACTGGACATAATTGCCAGTCAGCTGTTTCTGCCCTGGAATGTAGGCTCATTCCAAGCATTACCTCAAGCAGAAGATGCCAGCCAATACCCACAGTTTCCTTCTAATACCCACTGAAAGAGATTTTCTCTCAGTCAGTGCACTTCCTCACAATGGAGGGTACCTTTTCTTATGAAGCACTGATGGTGCTGCTACTGTTTCTCCGTTGCTTTTTGCCCAAGTTCCCCTGATCTCACCTACATCAAGACACACTTCATCCTCCATCCATTCAGCCTTCCTGTTTGCCTTCCATTTTCACTAGTATCTAATGCTGAATCTACATTTTATTTAATCAACATAAATAAGCTATCAATAGTATATAGTACAAAATCAAAATAAAACTCATATAGACATTGAGTATGTTTGCTCAAGATATGCACATCTCCACTGACAGAAATCTAGTTTAGTTGGCTCTTTTTCAATAAATAACAACATCTTCTATGGACCTGGTTGACCCCTTTGTTCACTAATATAATTACAAGGGGAATTATATGAAAAAATCCCCACTTGTTACCAAACTATAACATGTATAGTCTGGCTATAACATCCAAAAATATTTTAAAATGCCTGTAAAATGATTATCAAAGACGACTTTTGTATCTCATTTTCCAGATTTGAAACTGAAGCTTAGAGAAATTAAGTAACTTCAGCCAT
This sequence comes from Dinomys branickii, assembly GCA_004027595.1. Lineage (NCBI taxonomy): Eukaryota > Metazoa > Chordata > Mammalia > Rodentia > Dinomyidae > Dinomys > Dinomys branickii. Next base: position 28,784 of record PVLD010001479.1, read on the forward strand.
GCCTTAGACCATCCAGCAGGACTAGAAATTGAATTTGTTACCTGTGCTTTTCACACTTACGCTGTTCTATTGTGGTAGAGACCTTTCAGGTATTAGAAAGGTGATCCTTCTGACACTAGTTATCATAGAATATAAATCAATAAAATTTTTCTACTTAATACACCAATCACTCTATTAATTTTTAATCAAAGAATGTCAAATATTTACCATAAGCCAAGCCCTAAGATTAATAACAAAGACAATCTGGGAAGCTCAAAATCCTAGAAAAGAATTAGGAGAGCACATGAATACTTAAACATACATTGTGTGACTTGCAATTCTGACAGTGATGATGTAATCAGTATCAAGCTTACCCTCACAACATAAGCAATAGAGTGAGGAAAAGCTTTCAAGAAAAGAAACATATTAGGAGGATTCTGTTTTCAGTATAGGTTTCTGTCTAAGCACATTTCCCAAATTTGCAGGTGAAGTCTTATTGCATGGAGAAGTCCTAATAGAAAGAAGGGTCAATAGAGTACATGCAAATTGCAAGCCAAGTCCTTTGTACTGAAATTGGCTTGGGTTTCCCCTTTGCCTATGATAACAATAAACACATTTTAAAAGGGGACAAATAAGTACACATTTCTATTCCACAGAATCTATAAAAATGATCAAGTATATAAAAACATAATCAATGTCATTAGGAAAATACACATGAAAAACACACAACTGACCATTCATTCTCACCAGAAAAGCTGTCATCAAAACCCAAATCAAAGTAAGACAAATATACAAAGTGGAAAAAAAAATACTGGTCAGGGTTGGAGAGGTTAAAACATTTGCATATTGCTGATGACAAAATAAAGCTGTTCTGCTGCTTTAGAAAAACAGTTTGGTGGTATCTCAAAATATTAAACACAATTTGACACAGCAGTTTCACCCTAAGGTGTCTACTAAAGTGAAACAGGTAGTCAAACAGAAATCTGTTCATAAAAGTTGATAACTGCATTATTCACGTTTATCAGAGGATGGAAGCAATATATTAATCCACAAGCTAATATATGGAACAAGGAGATGTGCGATGTTCCTACTGTGGAGTATTCAGGCATAGAAATAAATTACGTATTGATACACACTGTAATTTTGATAAAAGAATCATAGTAAGTGAGAGAATACAGGCACAAATAATCACATTGCATGATTCCTCTGACAGGAAAAACACAGAATCGGTAGGTACAGAAAGTAAGTGGTTGTCAGGAAGTAGGGAGCGTGGAGAAAAATCAGTATCTTTTCAGTGTGGTGAAAAGAGTTTTCAATTAGGTAAGATGATGGTTACACAAAATTGTAAATGATTCAGATTACATCTGAGAAGGGTTAATTATATTAATTTAACTCAACCAAACAAGACAAAATAGTGACTGAAAGATGTGAAAATTTTCTTTCTTTACGAAAGCCTCTACACAAATGTTAATAACACCTTCTAATTACCAAAATCTGAAAGCAAACAATATGTCCTGGAGCAGGTGAGTTGTGATGCATCTAGAAGTGTAAAGAAGATTTACTCTTAGAAAGAAATGACGAGGCCACAGAAATACATGGATGAATCCTGAATGTATATTTTTAAGTAAACAACTTCTGTCTGAGAAGGCTATAGAATGAATATAAAATTTGAATTATATAATATTCTGGAGAAAATGAAACAATTGTATAAAAGAAAGATTGCCAGAGACCCAGGAAGAAGAAGGCATGTGAAGGTGAAGTACAGATGATGCTTTATGGTGGTGGAATTTTTTGTATAATAATTTAATTTTGGTTAATTAATACTCCACATTTGTCAGCACTCATAGAACTTTATAGCCCCAAATCTACTACATCATTTTTAGGTCAGATAGTACCTGTGTGAATTGCAAAATATGACGAAACACCATATTAAAATGTCTAGTGAAAGGAATAGGGAAAGAATGTCATGGCTGATACAGGAAACTTAGGCGTGCTAGAAGTTTGAGACTCAACAAAGGAAACCATTTACGATCACTGTGCTCCACTTGATAAAGTTCTGTTTAGAGGAAATATTGATCAGTTATTCTGATACTACAGTTAGTCTATACTTGAAATTTAACTGCTTTGTAAGTACATGTTCGTTGATGGGGACACTTTCTAACTTTAACGTGAGGGAGTGTAAATAGGTGGGATGATTGCTGAAGTAATGCATTTGAGACTTTACTATGAATTCTGGTTTATGTTAACACAGGTGCAAATAATTATATCTATACACAAGGGCTTATCAACAATAGGCTACATGTTTAATAAACATTTAGACATATTTACAGCAATCTTTGTCAAAAATGTGTCTCCTCATCCACCCTACTCACCACATGTGTCACCAATCAACCCCTGATTCTTCCCCAAAGTGAAAATGATCATGAAGGGTAAACGTTTGGAATTGATTCAGGTCCTTGAGGCATCTAGTGTGTAACATATAAATACATGGGAGAATTGCCAGAAGTATGTCAAAAGGTGGCAAAACAATGGGATATTTGTGTCCAAAGTAAAGGGGATTAATAGTGACATGACATGACTTTTACTATAGCAATTGACATGACTGTATCTAGATGTGGTCATAGGTGGGGCTTTTTGGAGGTGGCTAGACCTAGGATGTGAGATACTAAGGTTAAGGGTATCCCACCCTAGATGTGAGTGTTACTTACCCTAGGGGTGCATAACCTGGATAGATTTTAAGGGAGGGAAATAGGGTTTCTTTCACTGCTTGCTGCTGCTGCTTCTTTTGCTTCTCTTCTGCTGCCTCCTGCCTGCTCTTTGAAGCCACTTTGCCATGCCACCCTGCTTTGAAGCCAGTAGGTTATGACTGAATATTCTACAAACTGTGAACCAAAATAAACCTTTCCTCCTTTAGGATGCAGATGTTGGTATTTTGTCTCAGCAACAAGAAAAATACCTAAGACAGGTTTTTGTACCAAGAGTGGAGGCATTGCTGTGACTATGTCTGATTGTGTCTCTGAGGAGCATTTGGAACTGGCTTGCGGGAAGAGTTTGTAAAGGTTTGGAGATGCTGGGTGAAGAAGAACCCTAGAATGCTGTAAGATGTACTTGATGGAAGCTTTTGGTCAGAGTTCAGAAGAACAGAATGCTGATAGTAAAGACAGGCTCAGGCAGTTTCTGTTACAAAGAATGACTCTATTGACTATTGTCAATAGTCATGTGTGGTACACTTTGGCAGAAATTTTGTCTCCATTTTGTCTGTGTCCAGAAACTATTCCTGATACCGAGATTAAGGGCAGCATACTAATTAGTTTCACAGATAGAAATTTCAAGGCAGCCTAATACTGAGGTGGTGGCATGGCTACTACTGGGGGTCTTTAGCTAGACCTATGTTGAGAATGAAGAACAAAGAGCCCAGCAGAATGAGTTTTTTTTTTTTTTAATTTGAGTTTTACTAAAACAAAACACCAATAAAGCTATAGGCTGCAACGATGGAACAGAGGAGAAATTGGTTGCTATAGTCCAGCAAGAAAAATCCAAGTGTCTCAGAAGACGACAACGGAAAATATTGCCTAAGTACATCACAATAACCAGCAGGACTCCACCCTTTGCAGCCTCCAAATTTCAAAGGAAGAACTTTGCTTTGAGAAGACAGCTCTACAGCACCATGTTCCAGAATGACAGTGGTCTAGGGAAGTTGTTCCTCAGGATTTGGTTCAAAGGCATTCAATATCCACATCTAAGGGAGAAACAATCCTACTTTCTGCTCCAGCTAGCAGCAGACTTTGGCACAACCTATGTGGTACATTAAGGTGTTTGCAGAATGAAAGACTTGTGGGGCTGGGAAAGCTTCTACCCACATTTCAGAAGGAGGCCTGGAATGCAGGGAATGTGTTTCTGAGAGGCCAATGTGTACAGTTATGAATGTGAAGCCAAGGGTGTACTGGAGACCCCAGAAGTTTGGGGAAACCAGAAAAGTACTTCATCTGAGGAAAGCTACAAGGAATGGTCAAAACCAGTCCAAAGGAGGCACCTTGGGAGCTACAACTACCTACTGGCAATGCTGAAGGGGAAGAGCAACACATTTCTTTAGAGTTTACATATTGCCTCAGATTACCCCAGACTCTGCACATGTAACTGTAGGACTTAATGCATGCACTGCTGAAATTTGGGTTTGCTTTGGCACTGTGCCTTTCTATACCACCATTTGATTTTTTTTTTACCTTTAGAAATGGAAATGTTTACCTTGTACCATTTTATGCTGGACATGTTTAACTTTCTTTTCATTTGTACAGGAGCTCAAAGTTAGGGATTTCCCTTAAATCTCAAAGAGACTTTATACTAAGAATTTTCAGGAATGCTGAAACTTAGGATTTTGGCAACTCTTAGAAATGGATTAAATGCTTTTTGCATGAACGGTTGTATATGAATCTTTAAGGTACCAAGTGTGGAATGTTATGACTTGTATCTAGATGCCTCCCCAGTTTCATGTGGCTATAAATGAGCCTTTTTGGAGGTGGCTGGATCTAGGACCTATCATGGTGGGATTAAGGGTGCCCCACCCTGGGTGAGACTGTTATCTACCCTAAGGATGTTTAACCTAGGTGAATATAAGAGACAGAAGGAAGGCTGCCATCATGCTTACTATTTTTGCTTCTGTGTCTGTGAGTTTTCTGCTGCCTCCTGCCTGCTTTGTGATACCCTTCTTCCATGACACCCTCCCTTGGGGCCAGCTGAGTATGGACTGAAATCCCTATAAACTGTGGGCCAAAATAAACCTTTCCTCCTTTAACTGTGGGTGTTGAGTATTTTGTCTCATCAATGAGAAAATTAAGATAGTAATCTTTTAAAATTTAAATATTCATCATGTTTTTCAATCACACCTCATATATATATAAATCATCAGCCCTCATGTCACTAGTCATTTATAGAGAGTACTAGTTATGTATTTAAATTTTCAATTCTTTTACATTTTGTAATTGTTTGTTGAGTTCTTTAGGGAGTAGATGTTAAGACAGAGTCAGGATTGCAATAAGTTTATTAAAGTTAATGCTTGACCAAGATTTTAAAGAATGGAGAAAGCAGAATGGAGGAAGGGGAATTTTAAAAATTTCTTAGATCTGACATGGCTTCAACCGGTGCCATTTGAGACTCTGGAACAGAGACTTGCCAGCAAAGAAATTCAACACGAGCAAAAATGGTTAAGCCCTGCTACATTCCTGATTTGGAGTCCCTGGTTAGCAGTGGGCGCAGAAGTTTCTTGACCCTGACACAGGATAGGTTGATCACATAAGTGGCAACAACTGCAGGTTGTTAGCTTCAAAAGCACTTCTGGAATTTCAAATCCCCCGATGGAGATGTAAGCAGGATAAGATAGGCAGAATGATAGCCAGCAACGTCGTAAGACTTTAGTATGGCATCTTTTATCCCTTCATTTATGAGTAGGCCATTGCCTACAAAGAGCCATGAGTTTTGGCCTGTATATCTTTTCATATCACACTGCATTCTGTATGTATAATAAATTATAGAAAAATGAAGCAAAAGTAACTGACTTACTCTTTGTTAGGCATTATGAAATATTTTAATGCTGATAAAATAATGAAAAAATATTTCTTGACTAGTTGTATATTAATACTGTTTTGCTAAGTTTCCTTTACTTACAACTTCTTTGAAGACATTGGGAAACACCTGCTTACTTAACTCTGGAAATGTCATTTTCATAGACACTATTTATCTTAAGAGACTTACCTGACTGAAAAGGCAATGTATAAATATATAAAAGAATTCATGACCACAAGGGATACACAGCACATTTAAGAATAATATATAAGGGATAATACAATTATTCATTTTCAAAATATACTCATTAAATTGAATTATGTAATTTTTGAGAGTAGTGGAGGAAGTGCAATTCTGTCTTATGTTACCATAGATCCTCTAAGCTTATGTAGAAAGTAGAGAGGGGAAATCTCTGATGGGATCTATAGTAATGTAAAAGAAACATGTGAAAGCATGGGAAAGTGCTGTAGGATGTTGGGCAAAATGGGAGTGGTCCAGGTTGCTTTTTTCCATCACTTTAACCATTGTATAAATTACTATCTGGTAATTTGATATTATTTGGTAGATAAGCATTGCAGTTAAAATTGAATAAGCATTTTCATGTTAATTTTAGGAATCAGTAGATTAAATAAGAAAGGTCTACCTTAACCTGTGTAGGCAGATGTGGTGCAATGTATTCAGGGACCAGACAAAAACAAAAGGTAGCAGAAGGGAGAATTTCAACATTGCTAAGCGTGGTTGTGCATTTCTTTCTTCCCTCAGACATTAGTGCTCTTGGCTCTTGGACTTCCTGACGCTGGTGGGACTGCTCTCCTGGTTTCCCTGGTTCTCTCGCTCACTGATAGCACAGCCTAGGACTTGGTGGCTGCCTTAATCATGTGAACGAATAATAAATCTCTCGTCTGTCAATACCTACGTCTGTCCTCCTGTCCTCCTGTCCATCCACCTATCATCTATTGTCTGTGTGTCTATCGATCTAGCATCGTCTTCTCCTAGTTGTTCTGTTGTTCTGGAGAGCCTTACAGTTGTAAACGTGGGACAGCATGGAATGGGTACTAGTTGAAAAACTCGTAATTTTTGGAGGCAAAACTTGACAAGTGAAAAATCTTTGGAAATATTCTGCTCCATACATTAATATTTGCAGGATTTCATTTTGGTACTACTTGAGCTCACCTAACCTTCACTTAAAACTGATGGTCTTTATCTACTTTTCACTATCTTGGTGCTCTCACAAGTTTTATATAATGTGTTAGCTCATTCATCAGTTGTTTATTTTAAACAAAGACAACTGACCAAACGAAAACAAAGAAAAAAAAATCCTCTTGTTTCAGCTTGTGATGGGATGTTACAAGGTCAGATCAATAATTTAGTATGTTTTCTTTGCCTGTCCATTTAAAACATTCCTTGATCATCATGGATGGTGTTTTATGTCATCGATTTGACCTTCCACTTATTTTGGAATTTCTCCATCTTCTATGTTTTCTACCTAGTACTTTTGAACTGGGAGCAGGGTCCAGTAGAACTAGCTATCTTGATATAAAGACTTTCAGAGACATTAGTCCTTTACATTCCAAAGAATTCTGGCATCTTGCTTCTAAGCCTCTCTCATATTCAAATAAACAAAACTACCCTAAGCAATGCTACCTACCTGGGTCTTTTCCACAAACATTAGAAAGCCAGGCTCTCAGGAGTGGAGAGGTCAGATGAGAGTGGTCTCTCCTCACTGTGTTTCTTACTTCCTAACTTGCTGTGGGAAAAGCTTTTATACAGAAATAAGAGAGGGGGGAAAGGAAAGGTGTGATGAAGTGTAAAGCTTGTGGAATTTGGGAGATTCTCATTCAAATAAGGGGATGGCGTTATACAAAGTTAGGAGCAAAAGTTTTGGATTTACTAGTTCCCATTGAAATGACTTAATCCACAAAGTTACAGAACTGCAGTATCAGATGAGTGAAATTGCAATCAGAGTAGTAAAACTCCAAGAGAAAAATACCACAGGTACTGGGGTGATGTGCTGAAACAGGATATCACGTAGGTGGTGACTCAGGCTAAGTTCATCCAGACTAATCTTAGTTCAGGTCCATTCCTCTTGAGCCTGTTGGTCTCCGCTGGGCTGTTCAGTTTAGGCCATTACACTATTATCTACTGATGAAGTTTCAGTTCATCTGAGAATGTTTAGAAAACTTAGTATAAACTTCTGTTTCTGCTCCCTTGAGTCTTCACCTGTTCACCCTAGTTTATATGAGAAATCCTGTAGGGAGCAGCTGAAGCTGGAAAATCATCTCACATTTGGGGGTGAGGCAACCCCTCTCTGAGCACAAAAAGTTCCAGAGGCCAGACACATGAACAAGTTGTTTCAGTAAAGAGAACGTCAAGCCCTGAGACAATCCAAGTAGTGAGTTGCTAGGTGAAAAGGGTGTCATGTGACACCCAAGTGCTAAATGTATAAATAAACATGCTGTGGTGGTTGAGCAGTTCCTTTCCTCCCATCCAGAGAGAGGGGTCCACCTGACCTCAGCTTTCTGTCTCTTTACTTTATTTCTCCATCATGTCACCACCCTCCCCCCACCCCAGGAACTTGGAGAGCTGCATGGGCCATGGCAAAATCCTTCACCAGCTTAACCTAAGTGGATGATAATAGTTATAATCTTTTTTTATATTCTCAAGCTTCTGTTTTTCCTTTTCAGGGTATCATCATTCCTTTACTTTCACTTTCCTCAATTTTATATATGCTAGTACTCTCAGTGTCTCGGGATTATTCTCTTTTCCATCAAAAGTAGTCAGATTATTTATTCACTGTCACAACATCTGCAATCAGTGTATTCTCTATTCACCATTTCCATTTACTTGTGACCTTCGAGGATATAATTTCTGAAAGATCAATGACTTCTAAGTACCTATCTGTCAGTACAGAGAAATTTCTTCATATTTGCAACCTAAAAGTAATATTAAACCTCAACATCCTAGTTAGGCTCCAGCTAAATTTAGAAAAAATGTAAGCTGGGAAACTCTTAATTTGCTGTGGTGGTTATTCTTGAGCATTGATATAAAGGGTTCTTAAAAATATATTGGGTAGGTCGGGTTTGGTAGTGCATGCCTGTAACCCCAGAATTTAGGAGGTTGAGGCTAACCTCAAAAGGTTACCTTGAATTCAAGGCCAGCTTTGGTTACATAGTGAGCTCAAGTCCAGCCTGAACTACACAGTAAGACCGTGTGTGTGTGTGTGTGTGTGTGTGTGTGTGTGTGTGTGTGTGTTTGTATATGTATGGTATAAGGAAAGAAATATAAGCAGAGATGTACATCTTTATACATGTACATCTCTAGTCACTGAATTTAAACTTCAAACACCTGTATATACATTTTGAAATATACTTCTTTGTGTATGGATTTTTGTGTGTATACTTTCATACAAGTATGCAAGACAAAACTTAAGGTGAAAATGTTCAGAGTGCTCTAGAAAATAATACTTAGATTATTAGTTAGGGATATGCTGTGTGTGTGAAGGAGTTTGTATTTCTAAATAATTGATATCATAAAACTGGGAAATCATTAGAAGGAATTCATGAGATAAAGACCAGTTTTACTTATTTTTAAAGAAAATACTTCTGTACCACAAAGAAACAACTAACAGAGTGAAAAGACAAGCTACAAAATGGGAAAAAAACATTCCGAACTACTTTCAGTCTTGGTACAGAAGACTAACTTTTAAAATATATAAAGTGGGCTGGAGGTACAGCTCAGTGGGCTAAGTGCTTGCCGCTGAGCACTAGGGCCCTGAGTTCGATCCCCGGTCCCGGAAAAAAAAAAAATAAAATATATAAAGAACTCCAAAATTTGACCCTCCTCAAAATAAAAATCCAAATAAAAAATGAGCATTTGAAATAAATAGACACAATTCAAGAGAAGAATTATGAATAGGTAATAAATAGGTAATAAATAGGTAATAAATATATGAAGAAATGTTTAGCATCTTTGGCTATTTCAGAAATGGAAATCAAAACAACACTGATTTTAGCACTGAAAGAATTTCTACCATTGAGATTTTGAGAAGCAACAAATGCTAGCTATGTAGAGAGTAAAAAGGAATCCTTCTACTTATTGGGACATGAATTAGTACAACCACTGTGGTTATATGGAATTTCTCAAGAAAACTGTTTAGATAATGACTAAAGTGGAAATTTCTCAAAAAATTAAAAGTAGAACATCCATTTAAGCTAGCTATCTGTCCCTTCTGAAAATCTTTCCAAATGAGTGAAAGACACTCCATACCCATGTTTCGGGAGCACACCTCATACAGCTAAACCTTGGAAGTAGCCCATGTACTCATCAACACAGGAATATATAAAGAAAATGTATTTATACACAATCAAGTAATACTCTGCCATAAAGAGGAATAAAGTAGAGTCATTTGCAGGGAAATAGATGGACCTTGAGACCCCAAATGCTAAGTGAATTAAATCAGAAACAGAAAGTTAAGTATTTCTCTTATCTGTGAAAATTAAAATACAAATAATTTAAAGAGAAAAATAAAAGATGATGGCAAACTGGCAAGTAGAATTTGTGGAGATAGGAAAAAGGTCTGGAGATGGAGGGAGAGGGATGGGCAGTCTGGGAAGGCAAAGTATAAAAGAAGATGCTGTAGGTACCAACTCCCCAAGGTGAATGTGACTGTACATCAGATATGCACGAGAAGGACACTTAAAATACAATAGTAGTTTGAATACTAAAATAATGCAAAGAACTAGTTTTCCCCTGGAGTGCTTATAAAATGTTTAAATTTATATTAGAACCGGTAGGTAAAAATAGAACAATTAATTTATAAAAATAAAGTACAGGTTTCTGAATATGATTACTTTCTATGGGCCATTCTCAGCATCTCATATGCTGTTTTAATGGACCAAGTTTAAGCAACATATAAATCAACCAACAAAATTTATGGTACAAGGACTATGCCTTGATTACTACTCTAGGACCACAGTTACAATTGTACACATGTGAGGCTTCTTATTCTCTTGGAGTTTACATTCTGCTTTTGAAGATACAATTTATAAGTATTATAAAGGGATAGATCATGTGTCAGTACTTCTTTTGATAGGAAACTAACCTAGTCTAGAGATGAAGGTGTTAAGGGAAAATTTCCTGGAAAATAAAACTTTATAGAAGAACTTGGCATATGCTATGGGTTAATTAGAGAAATTGGAAAGAGCAAGGCAGTAAATTTAGAGAAATTAAAACTTTGTGGCTAAAATCGGCAGAACATGTGTTCTACAAATGTGGATACCTGAGAACATGCATGATGGTGAACTTACAATGTAGGTAACCTCCAACCTCACCCTGAAGTGGCTGGAAAGACCAACGTACCAGAGCAGAGGGGCCTGTTTGACATCATTAAGGGGCATAAGTTTATTTCCAGCACTGTGTTAAACAGTGAAGACACGGGAATGGGATCCGTTCATGTGTCCAGTCATTATGCGTATAGCGCATATTGAATATGGCTACTGCTCAGTAGAATGCAGAATAACTTTTAACTTTTCTCCTATTTTCAGTCCATTTTCCACAGGTTGCATCTGTTAGTATTATCAGTGCAGCACTGTCTGGAATCTCTGCTCTTCAACGAGTTGCATGGAAAAGAGCTGGTTTGCATTTGGCTCAGAGATATACGGAGCTCTCTGGTGAACTGTTCATCTGCTGTCTTGTGAGTTTCTTCAGTGCACTGCTGTGAAGAGTCAGGTGCAAATACTGATACTCTTAGAAGTGGGACCTTGGGAAAAGGATGTGGAGGATGAGGGTCAGTTCTACCGGAAAATGATAGTTTCCATGGCATAAGAGCAAACCACTGTCTGCTCTCTCCTTTCACCCACCCCAAATGCCTTCCCACAGAGATTTGGCTTTATATATATGTATGTATGTATGTGTGTATGTGTGTGTGTGTGTGTGTGTGTGTGTGTGTGTGTGTGTGTATATATATGGAATTTTTTACATGGTTGAGAAATTAATATTAATCCAACTACCTGAGAATTGATCAAACTTTAGAGAATTTCTGAATTCAATATCTCAAGACATACTGATATTCTTCAGGACAAAGAAAGCCCAGCACAGGGACGAAATTGGCTATTGAATCTGAATATAGTGCTTTCTTAGTCCCATTCTTATTTATAGCCACTGCAACGTTTTCTTCCTAGATCCGCTTTGCTTTTTACAAGCGCAACCTGGCTGTGCCTGCTACTAATTTCTCCCTCCAGCCCAAACTGTTCCACATCCAAATCCACTTTTCTCTTTTTTTAATATAAATTATTTCTTTATCTCATAGGTGAATTCTAAATTCAGTGGAAAAAAGTCTGTGATCTTACTTTGGATCTGGTCCTGATTTTGTGGATGCAAAAGCATTCCCTGGAAACATGACACTCTTGTTAAGATTTCATGGCAAAATTGCTTACACATCTCATCCCAAAGTGTCCACATGTAATTCTGTTTACTAAATTGAAGCCTCTACCTCCACAGAAATATTTTTTTCTCTAACATGAGTTCATGGAAATTTTTCTAGGATTCTTTGCTAGTTTATGTTTTTATATGTCATCTTGTAGACTGTTAGGGACCATATGTGCTTAACTTAAAGAAATGTGAAAAGTAAGCAGTGCACTTTGAACACTCTTGGTTAATATCATCATAAAAATCAAATCTCTCCAAAATTTTTAACACCAGAAACATCTGTTTGATTTTATTAGGATCATAAACCAAATTGTACCATGTACTTAATACCTGTAGTTTATGAATCACTTCTACAAATATTTCAATCTGGTTCTTAAACTTTTAATGTAGATGTTAATATTAACTGCTTTTTAGTAACAGGTTCAGAAAAAAGAAATAACTTGACTTCTTGTTGCACGGCTAATAATTAACAGGGTAACACAAGCTTGGATCTGTTGATTCAGTGAAATGTACTCTTTCTACTCTGCTATTCTGTCCTTTCTGAGCCTTTCTTAGAGACTCTCCTGATTAATTTTATATGTTAAATTTGTTCCCAAGTCTCTGTACATGTTCTGGCTATTTGCCAGTGTGGATGATCTCAGATAGATAAGTAACAAAAAACTTACTTTTGTACAGCTTCAGATTCGTAGGGAAAGCTTCATGCAAATCTGAGAATCTGGCATGAAGAAATTAACTTTTTAACTGATGCTTCTAGGATCTTACCCATTCTCAGTTTTCAAAACCCTCTATCATTCACCAACTTCACTTTCTCTTCTTTCCTAACCAAAGCACTCAAGTTCTTCATGTGCTTTGAGAAAGCAGAATGAGGGGGAAACACTTTATAGCTCATTAGTCAGAAGAGGAAAGGCATGCAAAGGCATCACATCAAAGCCACAGGATCCTCAAAGACCGCAAACCCTGAGAACAAGGACCACAAGAAGAAAGGGATACACGAGTCCTCAGAAAAGTAACACTCTGCATTCTGTGAGTATGGCATATGGCCCTGCGCTGTTCCTGCAGGGGCGCCATTGCATTCCTTCCTCAGTAGCTCTTCCAGGCTCATTTCATGTGCTGTATCCACAGATGTAGTTCTCTTTGTTGCCTCCAAAGTCTTCATTTTTCAGTAAAATCTAGTACTGATTTATTAGGTGTGATCAAAACTACAGTGAATATTTAATATTTTAAACTAGCCACAGTAAACTATATATTGCCATTAATCCCCCTTTAAAATATTCCCTCTCCTTTCAAACACACTGATCTCATAAGTTTTGCTGCTTTCTAAAACAGTTCTAATGTGCTCTTTCATGACTGTCTCTAGATGCACTGTCAAGGCTGCTTTGCTGTGCTGTCAAATGACAACAGTACCTTCATGGTCATTTCAAACTTAGGGAAGAGGCAAGACCTTGCACTTGCCAGGCAGGCACTGTGGCAGTGAACTGTATCACGGGCCCTGCCTTTGCTTTGGATGGCTCTTGGCAGCAGCCTTAACTGCAATTTTGATCACGCTTTATAAAGACACCCATGAAAGAGGACTTCCACAACTGATTCAATGTGGCAAGGATGTTTGGACAAGAGTGTTGGAAGTGGTGGCGAGTACCTTGAGGGGGATTATTGGCAATGAATCATTTCCTGTAATATAACTTTTTAAATTTCAAGCATTTATGGTGTATGTTCTTCCTTCTTTTACTTATTAATGGCTCCTCATCCAAGCATTCGTCTGTTATTGTTGGTAAATCCTTAGGAGCCAACTGCGGTTAACAAAGTTTAGGTCAGAAGAAAAAAAATAATTCCTCAAATTGCTTTTTCCCCTATTTTTCTTAGACTGTTCATTCAGATCTCATGGTTCTGAGCCAAGGGCTGCTTTTCCACTAAGTAAAAATAACCAAACAAACCTCTGTGTTCACGCACAGAAATAAACGTGGATCCCAGATCACATCAGGGCACAGGACAGGGCAACCTAGCAAGTAAAACCTTTGATATTCCAGAGGCAATCAAATAAAGAATATTAGGGATTTGTCCACTTTCCTAGCTTTAAAAACATGATAAACAAAACTATAATATTCCTCCCATATCCACAGTTTACCTTTCTACAGATTAAGTTACCTCAGCTAACTGCAGTCCAAGTAGATCAAATAGAAAATTCAATAAATAACTCAAAATCCTGCACCATTTTTAGCAGCATGATTAAATGTGTCATCCCACTCTGTCCTGTCCAGGGGAAGAGTCATCCCATTGTTCACTGCATCTTGTACCCACCTTTCACACACTTAGCAGCCATGCTGGTTATTAGACTGACTGTCATGGTACCTCAGGGCTTGTTTTATTTTAACAATGGCTTCACAGTACAAAAGTGATACTGCTAGCAATTCAACTAAGCAAAAGAGAATCCATAAAGCATTTCCTTTAATTGAAAATATTTCCATATGTTCTGGGCTTTTTCTTAGGCAGTTATGTGTAAAGAAAAGCACATTATGTTTAAAATTTGGTGCTCTCCCTGGTTTCAGGTGTCTTCTGGGGCTCTTAGAACAAATGTCCTGTAGGTGAGGTGAAGTCTTAGAGTAAGTCTTAATAAGAGCAATCGCACACTTTCATTGTTTGCTTCCTATGACTGATACCTTAAGAGGAAGACAAACTTATCTGTTCAATCATTTCTCACGTAAGTCCTATCAAACAGGTACTGAGGCCTTCACTTTTCTCAAGTGAATGCAATCTTGAAAAAATGAGGTAAATGTATTGTTGAAAAGGAGTCTTACTAGTTAAGTCTGATTTCCAAACCTATCTAGAGCTGCCAGCCAGATACTAATACTAAACTGTTTTTTTTTTAACATTTGGCAGCATATTATGACCAGTGATAAATCACAAGGCACCCAGACCCCCTTAAATTCTCAATATTAAAGACTTTTTCCTCCTACCCATTCCACTCCAGTTCCCCTCGACCAAGCCGCAAAGGCCAGCCCCGACCTCATCTGCCTTGGCAGAAAGTTTAACTCTGACAAACACCCTCTTCCTGCTCTGGCTGTTCTGGCCCATGGACACCCTCCCCGAAAAAGAGCTTAAAAGCTCCATGCTTTGCTCAGCTCAGGGCTGCCCTGGTCTGCTGGGCAGCCTGCTTCCATGCTGCTCCCCTGCCCAATAAAGACTCCTCTCGAGTCAGAATGTCTGGTCTGGTTCCGTGTGAGTCTCGGTCCTATCAACCAGGTTTACTTGATTCCTTCCTGTTTTTACCAGCATAATGAACAAAGTCTAGGAATAAAACAAAGTGCATGAATCTCCTCACCAAGATAAGAATTGGGGAGCCAGGAATGGGAATGTAGCTCAGTGGTGCAACACCTGCCTGACAAGCACAAGGTAGTGAGTTTGATTTCTGATACAAAGAGAAAAAAAGATTATAAAGACAAGACAAGAAGTGGCAAAGTTAAAAATCAGGCAAATGACCCAGTATAGTCATCAGTCCACAGGAGAGATGCAGGGAGAGTGTAACTAAGATGAATTTGGCATGCGTAGGCAGAACCAAGGTCAGAAGAAGCATGAAGTTCAGATGCTTCACAAAGTCAGTCAGGGCTATTTTATAGACTTCTGTTGTACTGGGAGTATATATTATAGCTTTAAGATACAACAGGAAACAGAAATAAAACTGATGTTTTCTAAATGTAGAGCATAGGTTACTGATAACAGACAGAGAATTCAGGTTGGCACAGGTATATTAATTTCAATACATGAATTTAGTAAAATTAAAAACCATATGTAGAGCACAAAACTTAGAATTTCCTGTAGAAAATGTTGCTACACTCTTAATGTGGATATTTTAAGCCAATTAAACAAAATAATTTTAAGATAGCAAAGGAATATGCCAGCAATTATGAATGCAGTCATAGAACACTGTATGAAATTTCAAAAATACTTGGGTATGTACTAAGATTGACTTCTTTATCATGATATCATGAGGGTACTAGGTAGAAACAAAAGGAGGAAGTAAAACATCTTTAAGTTAAAAAAATTACAGACTACTTTATTGTAATGTGTCAGTAGCAGATTTTTATGCATGATAAAGTTTCAGGCACTCTAGCACAATAAAACCGCAGACTTTCAAAAAGAATTGCTGGGATCCAATCTAGTCGTGATATTGATTAGTTGATTTTACCATCATGGATCTCAGTTTCATGGTCAGAAAAAAACATAAAAATCCCCTGCACCAGATTTCCAGGAGGATAATGAAAAGTGGCATGTGCCACTCATTCTCATGGCTCAGGTACAATCAGCCAGTTCTCACAGCCACCAAGTTTCCACCACCTCCTAGTTTGAAGCTCCCATTCCATACCGCCAAGTAAAATGCTTGCTCATTTTCCAAGTAGAGAGATTGCCGAGTAAAACAAGTTCGGGTAATCCTCAGCTCTATTTGACTCATTTTTCTCCCAAATCAGGGACGGCTAACATCAGTGTATGTTCCTACATAGAGCTCATTATGCTTACACCCATTAATGTAACAAAAGAAATGGTCATAGGATGGAGAAGAGGGTAGGAGGGGGAAATTCAAACTTTTGATATACATTAAGTAGTACTGTTATGTGGTAGTTCTCAGTTTACTATTTCCTTGTATTTATCATGAAAATATATATTTCATATGTATTACCAGGAAATTTTAAGGTCATCCCTATCACACAAGTGGTATTTGGTTACATACTAATTTTACTTCCTAATGTAACACACAGGCACCAGCCTGAATCTTATGACTCTTTTGATGTCCCTGCTGGTACTTCTCACAGGCACTTGTTTGCCCTTTCTTCTTTCAAGCATCAAGTGCCTGCTAACCTGAGACTACAGACCCTTGTCCTCTTTTTCAGGGACATTATTCCGGTTGTTGTTGATAGTGCATCTCCCATAATCCTCTCTGGTAGGGTATGTTTCTTCTCTAGTCCTAAATCCTGGACCACTGTCAGCACTCTGGTGTGAATCCTAAGGCTGATAGAGGTCTATCTCTTTTTTCTTTCAGTTTTAATTATAGGTATTTGTTCTGTATTTCAAATGACTCAGTACAACGTTCCTTGGGGGCAGAATCATTGATTTGTGCTAGCACAAAGCATGGAGTATATTCACTGTTTTCCACAAACCAATCAGTCAAGCAAGCAGTACTTGGCGTTTTTATAACTTTGAGTCACTTCTGTTATTTCCTCATTTTTCCAATATAGTTTTATTCTCATCTTCCCTTTTGTACTTGTACTGTCATATAATTTGCATCTTTATAAATTATGAACACATCAACACTGTATGGCAAAAGTTCTGTGTTTAATTGTCTTTAAAATTAGATTGAAGAACAAAAACGTACAGCAGTATTTCTTATATTTACAAATGTACATATGTCTATCAATATTTTTATATTTTTCATGTGGATTTTAAGTTCTATCTAGTGTTTCTTCATTTCAGTGTAATGGTTTTCTTTTAAACCTTTGGCTAGCTGGGCATGGTGGCACATGCCTGTAATCCCAGCACTCAGAAGGCTGAGGCAGGAGGATCACTGCAAATTCGAGACCAGCCTGGGCTACAAGGTGAGCTCAAGGCCAGCCTGAACTGCAGAGTAAGACCCTGTCTCAAAAAGACGAAAAGAAAAATGATTTGAAAAATCATTCAAAGCTGCATTCAGAGAAGTTAGAAAAAGATTGAGAGAGAGGATTGCCTGGTAAGGTGGGAGTATTTTGTAGTAAGGCAAGTAGAAGCCAGAAGCAAAACCTGGAATAGGAAAAATAAATGTAATATTTAATGGAAACTCTTTAAATATGTGTTAGCACATGCTTACTTGACAGTGCTCACCGTTATAATGGTTGCACACCTTGTGAGCATGAGTATATGTACGTTTGCCTTTTGCTCTTTTAAATTTCTTCTTGCCAGCCTTCCTTCCATGTCCCTTCATTTCTAGTCTGCCTTACCATTTGAAGCGGACCAATCCACTATTTTATATTATCTTTTATTTTATTCTTCAAATTATTTATACTTTGCCTTTCTTGTATAGAAGAAACCATGAAATGTTTATGCTTCTATATCTAATTTATTTTACACAATATTATGACATCAGGGTGCATCCATTTTGCAATAAATGACTCAAATTTATCCTTCTTCCTCTATGAGTAGTACTCTCTTCTGTGTAAATACCAAGTGTTCTTTATCTGTTCATGCACTGATAGATTTGTATGCTGCTTCTAAGATTTAGCTGTATAAGTTGTACTGCTACAAAGACGGTAGGCATGTATCGTTAAGACTTTCGGGAGGATCCCTAGAAGGGGAATATCTGGGTTGAATGGAGTTTCTACTTTCAGTTTTTTAAAGAATCTCCATAATGCTTTCTATAGAGATTTAGTAATTTACATTCCCATTAACAATGTAGAAATGTTCATTTTATCCAACAGCCTCACCAGCATTTACTATTTGATTTTTTGATAGTAGCTATTCTGTCTGGAATAAGATGGGATCTTACTGTTGTTTTGATTTACACAGCTCTCATGGCCAGTGTTGTTGAATACATTTTGATGCATTTTTTGGCCATTTGTACTTCTTGTTCCAAGCGGTGTGTATGCATTTTGGTTGCTCATTTTTTGAAATGGTCTTTACTGTAGGGAGTCCACTTTTTGAGTTCTTTATATATTTTTATATATTAGTTCACTGTCTTAGGAAGACCTGGAAAAATTTCCTATCCTATACTTTGCCTCTTTACTCTGTTGGTCATTTCCTCTGTCTTATGGAATCTTACTAACTTAACATATAGCTGTCCCTCACTATATCATGGTTCACTTATTGCAGCTTCACTGTGTTGTGGGTTAAAAAAAAAAAAATATATATATATATATATATATATAAAATTCTGTATCACAGAGTTTTCATTATATCACCAGATTTTGTGGGATTTAGGTGTCTATATAATATTTATGATTTTAATTATTTTTGCCTAAAATTTTAAAACAATATAAAAATGTTAACTCCAATCTTAAAAAGTATTAAACTGAGATAAAATACAGTATGTATTCCCTCAGCAGATGAATACCTTACTGTACACAAAGGAAATGCAGTATGCCACTTCTGCTTGTGCAAATTTGCCAGTGTGAGATTGTACACACCGCACTATTGGTTGATGGAAAGGAAGGCAACAAACCAAAGCACTGTGTTCTGCATCCTGGGCACTGATTAGCTCAGTGACCGTAGCGTCGGTCTGTTTGCTCTACTGCACTGTGCCCACACGTTCAGCATCTCTCTTTGTCCACTTCACATCGAGTACCCACAAAAAATTTTCCATGTTGTTAAATTACATAGATTTAAGAGTGCAAAAAGTGTTTAAGAGCACACAAAGTGTTTATCAGAGTGTGGGAAAGGTTAATAAGAGAATGGGAAAGGTTTATAGGAATGTGGTAAGGGTTTCTAAAGCTTTAAATATGTGTGTGTGTGTGTGTGTGTGTGTGTGTATACATATATATCACCACTATCTCACAAATTTTTGCCTATTGCATGGGTCCCTGGACCATAACTCCAGCAGAAAGTGAGGGATTCTTTCTTTCTTCTTCCTTCTCTCTCTCTCTCTCTCTCTCTCTCTCTCTCTCTCTCTCTCTCTCTCTCTCTCTCTCTCTTTCTTTCTTTCTTGGCTTTTTGAGACAGGGTCTCACTGTGTATTTCAGGCTGGCCTTGAGCTCACTTTGCAGCCAAGGCTGGTCTCCAGCTTACAATAATCCTCCTGCTTCAGCCTTCAGAATGCTGGGATTACAGGCATGTGTCTCCATGCACGCACTGATGTTATTTCTTGTGCAATTGTGATTGTGTTCAAAAACTCTCTCTATATGCCAATATTTTCAAAGTTTTAGTTATTATAACTTTTAGCAGATTGAGTTTTTGGTTTAATGTCCAGATCTTTGACACAACTTGATTTTATTTAAATTCATGGTGTGATATATGGGCCTATATTCAATTTTCTGCATAAATATAACCAATTTTCCCAACATCATTGAAACGGGTATCTTTCCTCTGGCAAACATGTTATGGTCCTTTGTAAAAGATCAGATGACTTATGATTCTGGGGAAGTTTGTGCATCTTCTCTTTTGTTTCATTGATCCACATGTCTACTTTGTGCCAATGTCATTTTCTTTTTATCACTGTATTTTTATAGCATAACTTTAAATCTGAGATTGTGATATCTCCTGCTTGACTCTTATGCCCCAGGATTTATTTTTCTATTTTGAATCTCTTGGTTCCATATAAATTTTACAATTGCTTTTTCTAGTTATGTGACAAATGCTTTTGTATTTTCATTGGGATTACATTAAATCCACATGACAGTTTGGGAGTCTGGCCATTTTGAATATATTAGTTATGTGTGTGCAGGCACAGAGGTTATCTTTCCATTTCTGATGTTCTCTTAGCTGTCCAAGAATGTTGTACTTTTTGTTACAGAGGTCTTAGATGTTATGGTTAGGTTAATTCCTGAGTTTGTAATTTTCCTTGATGCTATTATGAATATTGCTTTCTTAATTTCCTTCTCTGTGAGTTCATTATTGATATAAAGGAACCCTATTCATTTTCATAAGTTGATTTTGTATCCTGCTACTTGGATTTGTTTATTATTTCTAGGAGTCTTTGCTGGAATTTTTGCTTCCTCTATACACAGGACCATGTAATTTGTGACTTCTTCCTTCCATATAGACATTCTTTTTATTCTTTCGCTTGCCTGTTGGCTTTGGATAAAATTTTGAATACTGTGTCGTGAAGGAAGTGTGAAAATGAATACCCTTGTCTTATTCCCAAGTTTAGAGAAAAAATTTTCTGTTTGCTTCGTATAATATAATGTTGATAGTAGTTTGGTCATAAATGACTCATCAGATTGAAATACGCTCCTCTATACTCTTTATAGCCAGGTTTTTAAAAAAAATCCTAGACGCATGTTATGTTTTGTCAAAGGCTTTTTATGCCTCCATTGAAATGATACTGTAATTTTTGTTATTACACGGTTTATGTGATTTATTACAATTAAGGATTTACATATATTGAACCATCTTTACATCCAAGTCATAAAACTTACTTGGGCTTGATATATGATCTTTTAAATGATCTGTTTCATTCTGTTTGCTATTATTTTCTTTAGAATTGTTTAATCTGTATATTAGAGAGTTATACCTATAGTTTTCTTTATGAGTGGGCTCTTTGTCTGGTTTGGATAGAAGAAAATACCAGCTTTCAGGGGTGAGTTTTCAAGTAAATCTTACCTTTTAGTTTAAGTAAAGAGTTTGCAGAATATTGAATTTAGACTTTCTCTGAAATTCTTGTAGAAATTAGTGGTGAATCTATTGAGTCCTGGACTTTTCTCAGTTGGTAGATATTTTTTGCCTCAATTTCATTTTCTGTTATTGGACTATTCAATTTCAATAATCTGTCATTGGAGTATTCCTAGCTCAATGTTGGTAATTTATATGCATGTAGTAACCTAACATACCTAGTTTTTGTGTTGTTGGAGTAATTATTAGTATTCATACTTCAGCAGTGTGATTTCAGCTTTTCCATTTCTAACCTCATCAGAAATTCTTTTGTTCCTTCTTTTGTAAGTTTTGTTAAACATTTATCAATTTTGTTTGCATTTTCATAGAATCAGTTCTTCAATTTCTTATTATTTTTATTGTCAAATCCATTAGTTTTTCCTTAAATATTTATAATATTTTATTGATAGTAGCTTCGGTTTTGGTTCTTGTCTTTCTAAAACTGAAAGGATCATTTTAGTATGTGACACACTGATTAATTTTTATAAATTAGTGACACACTAATTATTTTTTTAAGTTGGTGCCAGGAATCAAACTCAGGACCTTGTGTTTTCTAGGCAGGCACTTGTGCCATTGAGCTATATCTCCAGCCCAGACCCCCTGATTATTTCAGGGTGAATTTAATCATCATATGATGACAAAATTTCTGTGGTTTCTTTTGCCATTAATTTCTAGCTTCACCATGATCTGAGGAAATACATAGAATAATTTTGATTATTCTGTGTTTGCTCAAGCCAATTTTATAGGCAAGTATGTGGTCTATTTTGGGTATAGTTCTGTGTGTTGCTGAGAAGAATGTGTATTCTGTTATTGTGTGAAATGTTACGTAGACATAAAATAATCCATTTTATCAGTGGTGTGGTTCTTCTCTGGTATTTCTTTGTTGATTGTATATCCAGTGTCTAGTTGACCTGTCTATTTGTGACAGTGGAGTTCTGAGGTCCCTCACTATGATTGTGATGGTATTTTCTTGATCACTTATGTTTAGCAGTGTTTGTTTTATGATATGGAGAGTGCCATTATTCAGCGCATATATGTTTCCAATTGGTATCTCTTCTTCAATTCTTCCCTTATCCTACAATATAGTGACCTCTGTATCTTCTGATCAGTTTTTTCTTGAAGTCAACTTTGTCTGAACACCAGATTGCTATTTCTGCTTCTTTTCAGTGTACTATTGTATAGACTATTGTTTACCAGTTTTAATTTTTATGAATTTTTATAAATTACAGAGGGCATTAAGTGTATCTCTTACACAAAGCAGCAAAATATCATTTAATTTTACCAAAATGTCCATCTGTGTCTTGGGAGAGGAGTTTGAGAATGTTTACTTTGAAATTTAAGATGAAAAGTGCTGTCTTCTTTATTTTTCACATTGCTAAACAAAATACTACACACCCCAAATTCAAGGACAAAGGCTTTGTTTGGCTCACACTTACAGAGGTTTCGGGTTATACTTGGCTGATTTCAAAACAAAGGCATGATAGAGGAGAAAATATTCGCAACAGTCAGAAGGCAGCAAGGCAGCGAGCAGTGAAGCAGCAGGCAACAGCAGCCGCTCGGTTTCTGTCCCATGTATTTTATCCAGGGTACTCACCCCAGGGCAGATAGCACTCACACCCAAGGTGGGACATCTGTAATCCTAGCATCATAACATATCCTTAATTCCTGCATCACACACTCAAAACGTCCCATCTAGGCCTTTGGGGAGGACATCTAGACACAAGCCATAACAAGCATTGCCTTATACGTGTCACTGCAACAATTTCCTGTTCTGCTTCCTTTGCTTTTCCCTTTTGCTTAACTGGTTACGTTGCTTGGTGTATTCATTCCGTGAGGCATTTGGGGAATTCTTTGTGTTGCTAGCACTGTCTAGAACACCCTCGATTACATTTACAGTGTTGCTGTAGTCTTGCCTTCCTTAGGGATTGTTTTCTCTCATGAAATACCCTTATTTCTCCATCAATTTTGAAAAATAGTTTTGCTTGACATATTTGTCTGGGTAGCAAGTTGTTTTCCTCTTGTGCTTGAAATACTTTAATCCAATCTCTTGTGGTCTTTAAAAGGTCTGCTGTAACCCTAATGAATATACCAAAAAAAATTCATAACAAACTCATAGAAGAATAACCATAGTTAGTATATTACATATTGTTATCTTTAAAGCAGTTTCTCAGGGTGTAAGATATGGGATTATAATTTCTTCAATTGATATTACCACAAACCATTCTTTTTAATCAATTAAGAGACACTAATCCTATAACTGACTTGCATTTTCCCCCTTTTTCTCCTGTCCTTTACCCTTTCACTTGTCCTATACTCTTTTTCCTTTTGAACAATATTTTCCCATTGTGTAATAGCAATTATACATTTTAGAACTTATTTATCCTTTCAGTTTATCATACCAGGGAGATAATATGATGTTACCACATGTGAATCTGCCTTATTTCACTTATGAGTATGGTCTCAAGTTTCATCAATTTACCTAGACAAGTCTCATCTCAAGTTTATCCTCCTTTGTGGCTGAATACTACTCCATTGTATAAACATAACATATCTTTTCTTTCCATTCCTCTATTGATGGACATTTGAATTGTTGCCAAGATTCAGCTATTGTTTAATTTCTTCTTTAATTTCATCTATGGCTCAGGAAAGTGTTATTTAATTTCCATGTGTTTATAGAGTTTTTCTCATTTCCTTTGTCATTTATTTTTTTTTTTCATTGCACTGTGGTCTGAAAATAAACATGGGATAATTTACATTCTTTTTCATTTACCTAAGCATGCTCTATGGGCTAGAGTATGATCTATTGTAGAGACCATACAATGTGCTGCTGAGAAGAATGTACATTCTGATGTTTTGAGGTGGAACACTTTATAAATATCTACTAACTCCATTTCTTCAGTTTTGGATCATTTCTGATATTTTGCTGATTTTCTGTCTGATTGATCTATCGATTTGTGACAGTGGATTATTAAGGTTCCCTATTAACATTATGTTATTATTCATTGGATTTTTCATGTCAATTTTTATTTGGCTTATATCGTCAGATGCCCCCTTCTTTGTTGCATACATGTTTATGAAATTTTCTAGAAATTTTCCTCTAACAAGGATGTCGTGACCTTGTTTATCTCTTTTGGTCATTCTTGTTTTGAAATTCACATTGTCTGCAAACAGAATAGCTACCCATATTTTTTCTGTGTTCCTGTCACCTGGAATACCATTTTCCATCCTTTTACTGTGAGTCTATGAGTTTCTTTTTGAGTGTAATGTATTTCTTGTGCACAGCATATTTTTGGGTCTTGTTTCTGGATTCAATCTATGAGCTTGTCTTTTGATTGGTGAACTGAGGCTATTTGCATTGATGGTTATAATTATGTATTGGCTTACCTTTGTCATGTTATTTCCCTGGTGTTTGTTTCCAACTTTCCATTCCGTTTAATTGATTGTCCTGCTCTGTGCTTTCACTCTGTTGTTGCTCTTGGAACTATGGTCACTTTTATCTCCATCTAGAATATCTTTCAGTGCCCTGGTAGTGTTGGTTTTCTAGTCATGTATTTCTCCAGTTATTCTTATGCATAAAAGTATCTTACTTCTCCATTAATTGTGAAAGTTAGTTTTGCAGGGTACATAAACCTTATTTGGAATTTGTTTCCTTTGGGACTTGAACTATTTTATTCCAAGCTCTTCTTGACCTGAAAATTTCTGTTTGAGATAGTGAGAAGTCTCTCATGATTCTGAATGACTTTCCTTTATAGGTGATCTCTTTCTTTTCTCTAGCAGTTTTGCCTATTGTGTGTACTTGTCCTGAATTTCTGGGATCTTGATTATTTGTCTGGTTGTAGATTTATTTTGATTATGGCTAATTGGAGCTTTATATACCTCAATTTTCTGTGTGTCATATTCTTTTCCCATGCTTGGTAAATTTCTGCTATTACTTCTGCAGAAGTATTTTATATCATTTGTGTTGACTCCTGCCTTTTCATTGACACCAATTAATCTTGTATTATTTTTCTTTACGTCATCTTACAACATTTGAATTTTCATTTACTGAGTTTTGTAAGTTTAAAGAAAGATTTCCCTTCATGATCTCTATCTGCTATCCTGTCTGCAAGGTCTGAAAATCTTTCTTCAGTTTTGTTTAAGGACTTTTGTCATTTTTCAATGGAATTTTTAATATCCTGGATAACTGTTTGAATCCACTGCATGTGTTTCATTTCTTTCCTGTATTGATATTCAGGATTTTCATCCTCTTATCATCATCTATTTTTATCAATCTCTAAGATGGATTTGATGAGCAATTCCTTTATGACTATCGATATTTCACTTTTTTAACCTGAGAGATTATCTGTGATGTGATTGCTTCTTTGGACTTATGGATTTGTTTCTCTCCTTTGGTTGCTATCATTTCAGAACTGTCAGGCATGTATCTTCCATTTTCCTCTGTCTCGTTGCCTCCTGTACTTGTTCTAGGTGGTCTGCAGGTCAGAAGTGCAGTTTGTATCTTCATCTTTTATTTTCTATTTTAAAAGTTCTTATTTTGTTTTCTTGTTGATCCTTGTATGTTTTTATAGTAAGTTGCTTTATTACCATATCAGGCAAGGCCTCTCTATGGAAGGTTTGCTCTTCAGGGATGTTTTCTGCGTGTAGGAGATTCTAGGTCTGTGTCTGTCTCAAGATCCTACATTTCCAGTTAATTTAGAATAATATTTTGGTATCTGTTTGGCTCAGTCCTTTGGTGCTGGAGTGTGGTAATGTTATTACCCCAGAACTTCCCAGTACTGTTACAGAAATAAAAAAGAAAAAAATCCTCATTAAAACAGATGTGACATCTTAGCTAAAATAGTGTCATTAGCACTAACTATAGCATTCAACACTATTTAGAAACTGACAAATTATGGTAACTATTAATTTTGTACCTTTAGCCATAGAAGCAAAATTTATGTTCATATAACAAAGCTGATCATAAACTGGGAGCCTGTATGCAACGTTTTTCACCTTGATAGAGTGATTTTAGCCTATGGTGGAGAAATTTAAGAAGGTTAATTGGTAGAACAGAGATAATTGAAAAGAAATAAAGTCCAGGTTGGAGGATGAAGGTTGGTCACACGATATTTGCAAACCTAGAGACGAGGGTAGAAGAGAAAGAATGAAGCAAAGGGTTATTGAAGTGGACCAGAAAATCAGAGACACTATCCACTCAGGAAAATA
Source organism: Dinomys branickii (assembly GCA_004027595.1). Taxonomy (NCBI): domain Eukaryota; kingdom Metazoa; phylum Chordata; class Mammalia; order Rodentia; family Dinomyidae; genus Dinomys; species Dinomys branickii. The sequence continues at coordinate 55,274 of PVLD010001479.1, forward strand.
TTATTTAATCTAGAGAGGTAAATTGAATAATGTGGGAAAGAAGACGCGTAGATTAGAGCAAAAATAGGTAAAAGACAAAATTTTAAAAATACAGTAAAGAAATTGGAAACAAAGCAACAAAAGAGGAAGAAAGATAAAATAAGAAAATAAAATTCCTTTAGTGTCCACCAAGAGTTCAAAAACTACTAGCTAACACTGCCAAGACTGTAGTACAGTTTGTGCTGGATTTAAAGCTGATCTTGGCCTTCTTATGTGGGGGCCTGGAGCCAAAGTCTTCAGAGAGTACTTTTTGCACATCCCCTGGTAACCTCCCACTCCTTACCCTGTTTCTCTTATGGTGTCTCTATCCCAGTTGCTGTACTGTTTCAGACAGAGATGAAGATCTGTTCCCGGTCTTGTGAACTTCTGGCTCCTCCTGGTTCTTGCTCAGCCTTCTGTGCTCCTCTTCCACTGGCAAGCCCCTGTCCTGTCAGGTCATTTGCTGCAGAGTCAGTGGGACGCTGTGACATGGTCCGGTCCTCTGCTCCTCCCCTGTCCTGTCAGGTCATTTGCTGCAGAGTCAGTGGGAGGCTGTGACGTGGTCCGGTCCTCTGCTCCTGTTGTTGCAGTGCAAGGCTGCTCAGTCCCAATTCTTACTCCTCTCCTGAGGTCGGGTGTTAACCCATTTGTTGCTTTATAATTCCTTCTGCCACCAACACCCTCCTCTGCTGTAGTCTCTGTCTTCCTCAGTCCAGACGGGGGCTCCTGTGGGTGTCTTTGTGCTCCTGCCAAGGCAATGTGGAAACACCCCAAGCAATTTCCCATGCCTCGCTAACCACAGGCCTCAAGGGGGGGGAGGGTTAGCTGTTCCATTTACTGTGGATCTCTTCTATCTTTAATCTTGTTCCTGGTGGTTCCACTTAGTGCTCTGGTGCACAAATGGAATGGGAAGAAAAGAAAACAGAAAAGGAAATGGAAAGAAAAATAGCAAAAAAAAAAAAAAAAGGAAAATTGGCCAATCGTTAGGGAGGGAGTAGTTCCTGTGAGCAGATTTACTGCTGTATTATAGTGTCTTCTATTTCGAGGAAGGGAGAAGAGGCAAGGGACCTTATATCCCAAGTCTATCCTGTACGACTTGATTTACCCACATTACTTATGTTATCTTTTTTTCTTCTTCTTCTTTTAAGATTCCAAACATGACAGGCAGTTGTCCCAATTCAGTGAGCACTGGCAAGTGGGTGGGGCTCACTGACCACTTTATTGAGCCCTTTACCTACGTTTTGCTTGATCTACTAGTCTTTTATGTTGGGTTGGTTGAAGCTTTGTGGTGTGCTTCCCTTTCTTCCAATTACCTGTGTTTTAGTTTAATTTCTCTGAGTAGCTCTGAATGAGGCTCGTCCTCTATTCAGCCATGTTGTCTCTTCCCTATAAATGGTTTTCTCTCCTGGACTTGTATTTGGTACTTTTTCATGGACTCTAATTCTTGTTAAATTGGTCGTTTAAGTTTTGAAGTTTTTTTAGTTCTGTAAGTTTTTATTTGTACCTTCTTTAAGCTCAATGACCAGTTTGTTTATTAAGTCTGTTATCTGTTTGTTTACATCATCTCATGTTACTGAGTTTCTTATTTTATATATTTCAGCCATTTCATACCTCAGCACCATAAATACCCTTTATATCTGCTTTGTTGAAGTTAGGACTTTTGGGTGGCATCTTTCATGTGTGTGCGTGTGTGCGTGCATGCATGTATGTGCATGCAGGTGCACTGTGGTTTGAGACTCAATTACAATGGAAAGACTGCTGTAAAAAGATGTCTTTAGTTAGTGTAAGCTTTCCATCGATGTGATCTCGGCTTTGATTTTTCTTGGTTTGTATCTATCTCTTTGATCTACTCAGTTTAATAGGATCAGGAGTGTTTACTCTGTTACAAGAAATTTCTACCAGTTATAATGTCAAAAGAACCAACCATACAACAATCATGTACATTGAAACTTTTTTAACAATTTCACACTTTTATCAATGCTACTTTTATACTATACTATACCATTCCTAACAGGCTGGATGTAGAGGGAACAAAAAAGGCAAAAGAAAAAGGAAAGAAGGATTAAGTCAGAAGGGAAAGGGAAAGACAAGAAAAATATCAATAGCTTAAAATCAAACAGACTGTTGAATTATTTTTATAGCTGCAGTGAAAGGTGATTATTACTGGAATTTGAAAGAATATTTGTGAGTAGGAAGGGGTGCAGTGAGGGAGGAAATGATATTTAAATATCGAGGAAAGTTGTGAATTTTCCAGAATCTGTTACTATGTTGGTAGTTACTTTATGTTTTAATTCTCTACACAAGTGTTTGGTAAGGGTTACTCTGACAAGCCCATTTACATCAAAGTACTAGTTGATATATATGTATATATTATATTATTATATGTTAAATGTTAAAATACTAGTCGATATATATGTATATATATCAACTAATATTTTGACATATTGAATATATAATAGTAGCATAATATTCATAATCATTAGTACAATAATATTTACTATATATCAAATGTATGTATATATCCAGCCTATCATATATGTGGAATAAAAGGAGGGAGGAAAAGTGAGAAAACAGTGTAAAGGGGTATGAATGAGAGGAAGAAAAAAGAATAAAAAGATAAAAAAAGACAGGTTAAAAAGAAGAAAAAGAGAACAACCCCAAATATCCTCATACAGGTACAAAAGCACAAAATCCGAGTCTTCACAGGCCCCTTTTTGTAACAGCTCAAGTTCAGCTGCATTTCTTCAAGCTGCTCCTTCTCCTGTGCTTTATTTCACTGCCTGGAAGTGAGGATGGAGCTTGCAGAGCTGGACAGCTCTCTGCACCTAGCTCAGGCTGCAAGTGGTGCACTGGACGTGGTTCACTGCGGGCCGCTTACTCTGTCCAAAGATCCAATCACTTCAGTTAACTTGGAGAGGGGCACACATGGCCAACTTGTCCTAACTCTTGTTTCTCTGAACTTCTGCCAAAGCCATCTGACTCTCCCTCCTTTTTGCGTAGGGCACATGTGCATTCTCTTTGTGTTTTTGCACCATTAGCCTTCTATCTGGCGCATCACCCGTCCCCCTCTTTCCTCAGTGACTGTCTTCCTTTCCTCACAGTCCTTTTTTCCTCTCCTTCCCCACAGTGACTGTCTAACCTGAAAGCTTGGTGAAGCCCCAGGGTTCCCTGCTGAAAGTGCCCCTGGTGGGCAAGAGCAACACAAAGGATGCTCCGCAAGCTCAAGATTTCCAGTGTGTGGGGAAAGAGTGGGTGTGTAATTATGTCCGGGTATAGCCTTTTCTTTCCCCAGGGTCCCACTGCGCTCAGACACCGCCTGCTCCTGCAGGCCCAGGGCTGCAGATTTTCAGCTCACAGATTTGTGCTCCTAACTGGCCTCGCCATTCCCAGATACTGCCCACTGAGGCAGCCCCTGGGTTATAGTCCTCTCAGCTCTCAGATTTGCATGCCTAATGTAGTTAATGCTTGTTTTCAAATTCCAGGGCCCTGCACGTTCCACCTCAAACACACACAGATCTCAGGCTTTCCTTTGCTGTGGTGCCCTCATTTTCCAGTATGTCACTTGCTGCATTTCTTTTCGGGGTGGGGGGAGAGCAGAAGGATTGGGAGGTCATCCCCTCAGCCTGGCTACTATAGAAACGTTGGCTCCCTCCCTCAGGAAGTCCATCCTCTCCCAAGGTCAGGTGTGCATCGGACCTCGGTTGTCATCAATTCTGCAAACCAGGAGTGATCCTGCTTTCCTCTCGAAGCCCTTCTGGTCCTGCACTTTCATCCAGTGAATTTCTCTCTCCATTTGTTTACTGGTATCTGGCTTTCTCTCTGTCCCGAGTCAGCGTACCTGCTTCTTTCTGAGTTATGAATCAGAGACTCTCTTACACTGTGCTGCCTCATCACGTATGGTGATTACTACCTCATGAAACTTCTTAAAACAGAGTATCACTGCCTTTGACCCCAAGAGTGAAGTCATCTACGAAGACGGCTATTTATAACAGTGGTTGACTAACAGATTTTTTTAATAAACCCAAAGATCTTTTTATATTATGCAGCTTCTACAGAGCAATTATACTACTGTTTTACAGATGAAAACAAAAACATTCATAACACACCTGCATAAATTATATGTATTTAAAAACTCAACATTATTATTTTTGTACTCATATTTGAAATTCTTCAAATATGTTCAGAGTAATGAGAAAACATCATGAATGAACAAAAATAAAACTTAAGTAACTACTTCATAGTGTCCGATACCTGAGTAACCTTATCATTTGATGCATTTATGAATCCTGTTTTTGGGGAAAGTATCTTAAATCTTATGATTATGTTTAATGCCATGATCCTGGATGTCTGGTGAGAATTCTCCTTCCTTCCATGAGTAGCAGGTCTCTCCCGGTATCACAATTACTCTGGACCTTTTTCTAGCATACTATTTTATGGCTAGTCATATATTAGAATTACATAGGTTCATATGTCTTTTCTCTGTTCAGTTGTGAGATTTTTAGAGAGGAGACTCTATGATTTATAGCTCTGTGTCCCACAGAGTGTTCTGCACAGTGCTTCCCAATAAGTAATGCAAATTCAATAAAATCTCATGGAATGTGATGGGGAAATGTGCACATATTTCTTTCAGTGCGCTGCTCCCGCCACACACTTCCTCACTTCCTCTTCACTTTCCTCCTTCCCTTTCCTCACCCTTCCTTTATGACAGGCAATGGGATCATTCTATATAAAAGCATCTGTCTGTAGAATATGTTGAGAAAAATGGAACTTTCCAGCCAGCCAAAGAGATGAATTCTTGCATGCATATTCACTTCAAATAAGAAGATTGCATAACTTGAAGTATAAACCACACACTAGTAGCTTTACCAGACATAAAATATACTGAAGTGGACAGTGCATATATAAGTTGGTGCAGTGCTTAAAGAAACAGTTATCTAGTATGGACATAGATTTTAAAGGTCTGAATCAATCCTTATGACTGCACGTAAAAATATTGCTCCCGGTCATTAATAATTATGTTTGAAACCAAATGTTCACAGACTGTTTCTGCATGTTTACACAATAATGGTAGTAATGAAAGTGTCTGCTTCTGCCTGATTATAATGCAAGTTTTATAAGAAAAGTAGCTTCACCTCTCTGAATTGTTCATTCTTGTAAGTTCAGGTCTCATCTATGGCTCAGCACATGACGGCCTCTTGTTATTTATTACATAGGAAAGGGAAAATAAGTGCATAATCAATGGCAGCTTATTTAACTTGGTCCTCTAGCACATTTTAAAGTGTAACAGTGCGACTGACAGCTGCAACAGCTGTGTTCTGACAAATTATATCAATGCTGTCTTTCTGCAAGGGAATATATGTACAGTGAAAATATGACTGTATTCATGAAACAGTGTGGACTGATGAGATAAAAGTGTCAATGGGCTGACATTTTGGAAGGAAGAAAACATATATTTCTCTCCTGACTTAGTTTTGACCTCTCTGTGGGAAAGGTAGTGGCAGTGACCTACGTCAAGCTTCCCTAGCCCTTTCTGTATAAGCAAACCAAGTAGCAGTCAAACAATCCTCTGGCATTTTGTCCCCACAGACAGAATCACTCTGAAAGAATATATCATGTGGTTGCAAATGAAAAACTAGTAAGCAGGACTTCTTGTTATTTTGTCAACAAATAAATTACAGACATTGGCAATGATACTGTCTTTTAGAACACCTATCCTAACAGTAATTTTATTATTGCTGTGATGTGGTCATTGTGATGGTTGATTTCATGTGTTGAGTTGACTGAGCTATGGGGTAGCTAGATATTTCCTGAAACATAATTTTGGGTATTTCTCTGGGGGTATGATTAGAATAATGTTTACATTGGTTGACTGAGTAAAACAGATGGTTCTCCCTTTTAAGGGTGAGGCTCCTTCAATCAGTTGAGAAGCTTGAGTATAACACAGAGCCTGATCCTCCTCTGAGTGAAGGAGAGAGTCTTCCTGTCTGAAGATGGACACGCTAGTATTTTCCTTTTCCACTTTGGACTTGAACTGAAAATGTCTCTTCCTGTGTCTCAGGCCTGCCTCCCTCATATAGGATCTCTACCACAAAGTGTCCTGGTTTTCGAGCCTTTGTCTTTTTTTTTTTTTTTTTTTTTTTTTTTCTGTGGTACTGGGGATCGAACTCAGGACCCTGCGCTTGCTAGGCAAGTGCTTATTCCACTGAGCTATATCCCCAGCCCCAAGCCTTTGTCTTTCAAATGGAACTGAACTGCCAGCATTCCAACATCTCCGGCTTTCAGACTTATCTTGAAGATACTGGGAACCACCTGCCTCCATAATTTCACTGCTTGATTTTTTTTATAATAAATTCTATATCATGTGTAATTGTATATTAATTATGACAATTAACCATGTATAGAATGTAAACTCTGTACCCTCTACATACCTATTTTCATTGTTTCAGCTGCTTACCATCACTAATGAAGTGATCACAGAGACGGTGTTGATTGCATAGTTTCAGTAGTCATCACATACGGAGTTTCTTTGAATCGGAAGTGTTGGTTGCTCATACCATTCTTTCACTTCTTATGCTTCAGGCCTATTTCTTACTGTAAAAGCAGACCTAGATGCATTAAATTTGGCACTGACTGAAATGCAAATAGAATTCCTGGTGATACAAACTAATTTCCTTCATATCCTACTCACTTTCCTATCTCTGAGGCACAATATCTGACATCTACAACTTAAAGAAGAAAAGTTCTAATTTCACTCACAGTTCAGGGGATTCACTCCCTGGTCCTCTGGATCCAAGCAGAAGTATTATGCTAGAAGTGCATCACTGAGCAAGGCTGCTTAGTTCTTGACATCTGGGAGGCAGAGCAGGGCACAGAGTACCAGATAAGAAGGTGTTAGTGACTGTACATAGTAGTAACCGGGTTGTGCCTCATGACTCACCCAGATGCACCCACAGCTGTGCTGTACTCATCTCCCAGGCACCCGAGTCCAATCAAGTTGACACATCTCCATTAAGAGTCTTATATCAGATAATCAATGAATAGAACACAGGAGAATTCAGAAAACAGCCAGACTTAGAAAAGTTTGAGCTTGAGTGATTCAGTGAATGACTATGGGTATAATTTTTGTTCTTTTTGAATTTAATTCACATGGAGAAGATGAAGGACACCAGAACTGGTAGTCTTCTGGATCTTAGCTAGCCAAGATGCAGTGGGGAATGCCTGCCCCAAGCATCGCAGGATCTGCATCCTGACTAAGCCTCTAATGTCATGGCCCCTGGTGAAAGTATTCCATTTCTCTGTGTCTCAGCATTTTCACCTGAAAAATGATAGTGTTAAATCAAGTAATCTACAGAAGTTCTATAATGCCTAGAACATATGCAAGACCTATCCTTAGTGTGTTCATACAATGTTTAGCGAGAAAAATTGTCTTGATATCCATCTTCAGCTTGAGAATCATGACATGTGGAATCTCTTACCCTCACTGACAAGTGATCAAACAGAGACTTAAATTGAAAGACACATCAGTATCTGAATCATTTCGGCTTTTTTGTTTTGTTTTCTGACTTCTAATTGTATGTTTTCCTTTACTAACTGAAACCACTGTTCAACAAAGAAAATAATGCTTTAGTCAATGGAACATTCAGGAACACTGGGATAGTGTGTTTTTGAAATTCTCAAGGAGAAAAAAAATAAATTCTCAAGAAGAATATGGGTCTCATACTATTTCTTAAAAGTAGACAGCTTCTATACTGTTTGATCAATTTTAGTTTTGGTTTTTTTTGTTTGTTTGTTTCCAGGAATTGAACTCATGACCTTGCACTTTCCAGGCAGGCACTGCAGTGCTGAGTTGTAACTCCAGCTCTTGTTTGATCAGTTTTGCATAATTATATTTTGTAATCTGAACAACTATTTTGAAGATAACAATATGCAACACATTAAGCATTGTTAATTTCCTACTATGTTGTTTTCAAATTCTGTATCGTTTTTATTGTTTTTCTCTTTAAAAATAAAAAAAGAGATATTCAATTGTTTTAAATCTCAATATATAGTTTAACTTGTGTTAAGATTACCATTAAACAGCTGCTTTATAATTGTCTTATGAACCATATTTTCAAAGGCCAAACACACCCTGAAACTGCATTTATGTGATCTATGTATTTTTACAATACTGTTGTTGTAAGTAAAGGAATAAAAAAGACATTCTAAAAACTGTGACTTTTCTAAGTGATAAAAATATGATCTTAAAGAAATTAAAAATATATGTGGCCACAAACTTTGGAAGAACATGAAATATTATCTAATTGAAACTTCTGCCTAGTGGTGTAATACAGACTGTTCTTTTACCTCTGTCCTCATACTCCCAAAGAGCTTGCTGGCTGACACAATCAGTCCATGTTTGGGTATCTTGTTTTTTCACGTAAATCACATGATAGATGACAACATATACAGCCAATATTATCCCAAATTTGCCTTGTGCACTTAAAAGCGAAGCATATTTTTGATGTCTATAAGTTGTAAACATGTAGGAAAAATCTGAGCAGTAGAAAACTAATCACACACTTGTACATAACTCCTCAAAACTGATGATTAGGTATTTTTTATAATCCCCAAATATTGAATCTGGAATTTGGAAATCACCAAATGTATTTTTTCTAACATTTCAGAAGATTAAGGGTCTCCAGGCATTAAATTTATCAATAGTTGATTTACTTTTAAAACTTTCTTATGTCCTCAACATAGACCCCAAATTTATCAGGGGGGCTCTCACCCTGGAAAATTTTCATATGATCTTGAATGATCATTTAAGGGATAATCTTCTTTGTTTTGAATGTCACTGATAAAAATGACACCTTCTTTCAATTCTGCGGATCAGGGCTACTGATGCTTAATTACCAAGTTAAAATGTGATACACTAGTAGCAGCAGGAGTGAGACAATGCCAAGTGTTTTCAGATTTTCCCTTCAATTTTCTCATAAGATAAGATGGCTAGCTGAGTACCTGGTATGTACTAACAATAAACTGTGGCTATTTAGGACAAAGGTTTTATTTTCACGGATATTTTCTGGAACTGTATGATTTTTTAAAATTTTTATTAGTGCATATTTGCAGAAAATATTGACCCCATGCATTGTGGGAAGCTGGGGTATGTACTTAACACACCTTACAGGTTGTTTCATCTCCTCCCCCACTCCTCCCATCTCTTGGTCTCCTTTCTTCTTGCAAAAGACCTCTTTTCTTGCCAGTTGAAATGCTATTAGGTTATTACCTTTTAATTCTTATAATATGCCTACACAAAAGATGTATTAGAGCTGGGCGTCGTAGCACACGTCTGCAATCCCAGCACTTGGGAGGCTGAGGCAAGAGAATCATTGCAAGTTTGAGAGCATCCTGGGCTACAAAATGAGCTCAAGTCCAGCCGGAACTGCATAGTTAGACCTTTTCTCAAAAAGACAAAATAGAAAACAAAACTGACAGAAGACGTATTCATAACCCAAGGGAAGGACTAACTCCTCGATAGTTCATTTTTCTTCCATGTGACTCTGACTCAGATCCACCAGCATTATGGAGAAAGCAGTGTGGCAAACAGAGGCTTCAAGTTCAAAACAAAGTATATGTTTATTTCTGGTTTCTTGTAATCAAATGGAAATCACATTTTTTGGATGTGAAATGACAAAAGAGAAATCACTCGACTTTGACTTGGGCACGTTATAGGGTAAGGCTCTGAGTACCATAGTATTTAATTACAGAATCGTCTGACTTTAGACTTCCCCAAACTACAGACAAAGCAACTGCGTACAGCAGAGCACCAAACACTGATATAGACATCAGTATTAGTAGCAATCCAGACAAAGGTCAAGAAATGCTCATTCTGTTGTGATGATATGTTAGGCTTTTTGGAGGGTGTGCACTTAACACTGCCATTGAAGCAAAAATAATGATTACATGATTTAGGGTCATTGAGAAATCACATTTGGGGGAGGAACAAGATTAGGAAATTCCAGAGAGTCACAAGAGGATGAACGAGATGCAGAAGGGTACTGGGATGAGCTGTGTGTATAACACTGCAGTTGGACAGTTTGATATTTATGATAGGCGATGTACATGGCAGGTTAAGAATGACACCAAGGGATAGTTAGAGATGAAATGGTAAGAAAAAAGCATTGAAATTTTGAATAGGACGTTTGGAATTCTCTATCATATGCCCCATTTTAGCCATGGCTCCATGGTTCGTATCTTAACCATGGCAGTGCATTGACCTCACCTGTGTAGACCGCATATGCCTGAGCGGGAGATCTTCAGTACATTCACTCATCTCCACTGGAGAAATTGCTTTTGACTCAGGCCTAGGCATTTGCTATGGCTTATGATGCCATGAAAACAGCCCAGCGTGGCTACGTGTCAGTGGTAGCCTCATTTACGTAGGGTAGCTGAAGTAAAAAGTCCTGTTTAGTCTTCTTCAGGAGAGAATCTGCTATCATTTTTGGTAATGTTTCTGTGTTCAAATGAATAATTATGCATTTGGGTCATGCAGGTTTTTAATAATTAAGGTAAAATCACAGTAAGATTATAATAAGCAACTATGAGGTGGATTTCCTAAAATGTGAGGAATGAGTACAGACATTACTGCTTGAAAGCAAAGTTCCCATATTTCACCAGAGAAATGAAGTAGTCCCTTTGTATGAAGGAAAAAGTTCCTTCTATACAAGAATTCATGACTGACCCTTTAGCTACAGTTTCTGTATAGATTTCTTACATTGTGAAGACTTTTTTGATTTTTACTCCTGGAGCATCATGATAATTATTAATACTGATATATTAGGCAATAATTGTAATTAATAATAAGAATTATGCAAAGTGAGCTGATCCAATTGCCTAAGCATGCTGCATAAATAATCCCACTTGGGACCTTATGAAAGTCTCTCATAAAGAAACTGAGGCACAGAGACATCAAGCAAAGTGACTGGACAAATAGCACATAAACTCAGGAGACTTTGGTTCCAGAGCCCACAGGCTTAATCTCCATTGTTTTCTGGCCCTGGCCGAGGACGGCCTTTTTCTCCTAGGACACGAGACAGTATGTCTGTTTCTCATACAACTTTATTTCTGAAAAGAACACATTTCTTATCACACAGCCCAAGTATGTGTGGGATTCCTCACTTATACAGTTATCGATCCTGCTGTCCTGTGGGGAACAGACTTAAATTAGTACTTACTGTCTGAGAGAACCAGAAAAGAGGGATTTGAAACCATCTGGATGTTATCTTGCTTTCACCTCCCTCCTGGAATAAAGTGCTCACTGTAACACCGGCATCAGGGGATAAGGAAGACTTTTTGTTGTAAGATGTCTGAGCAATTTCTCTTTGGAACACAGAATGAAAGGCACATTTTTACTGTGGATTTTGGGGCCATCAATTGTGTGGCCTTCTCTAACATTTCCAGTCTCACCCTCCATAACCCACTTCATATATCTGCAGTTTTCTCTGGTTTGCAATAAGTTCATGAGGGCCCACGGGACATTCTGAAGAACTAAGAATGGTTGGAAGCCCAGGAAGCAAATGTAGAGGGAGCACAAATTATATTTACTGACCATGATAGTTTGTTTGATTAAGAGCCAACTCTTTCACAGTTTGTTAACCTATTTAAAATACTGAAAAGAGTGCTTCACACAAATGAAAACTAAGTGGTGTGATGATGGTTTTGGACAACTAGAGGACCAAGAATCAAATTATTTTAGTGCCATAGGGAGGATTTAGTCTTGTCCCTGTTAAAGAGAAAATTGACTGAAACAAAAATTTTATTCTAATTCTGTAAAACATTATTAAGCCATATGCTAATGCAAAACCATGTAGCCACCATAAAATTTTAAAGCCAGGATACATTTATAATGTTGTGTAAGATAGTTGACATATGGCCTATTACTGAAAATTATACTGAATTACAGACACAGAGACTCAAGCTGAAACTTTCAAGTGACTGTATCAGTGTAAACAAACCTTTCTTTAATAGTCTTTTTATCTGGAAACCTTTTATTTTTATACTGAAAGGTGTTGCTTTGTACACACCTTTTAGGGGGCAGAAAGTAAATCTAAACTGTAATATTTCCTGTTACCTGTTCAAGCATATTGTGTCATTTTTCTGTATTTTACTGTTCCTTCCAGGGTATAGCTGCTGCATAGAAGATATTTCTAAGAACCTATTTGGTAAATGAATAAAATATTCTTGAAGATGAATCTCACAAAGTTCTGAGAAGGTCTCCTGTTGTTTGATATCTCAATGAAAGTGCCGGCTGCATCAGTAAATTCTTACTTCCTAAGAAGTAACATACACCCAGTAATGGGTATTTCTAAAATTGGAACATGTCAAGAGCCATCTCTTTACAGGTTACTGAAACTGTGTTTACTGACTTCTATGTTTTATTCACTTCCCTTTAAATGGCACTGCCTCTGTTCCATTTTTCCTTTTTAGTCCACAAATACCACTTTTTCTCTCTTCTGGTTTTTCTTACAATGTCCACAGTTATTAAATTGTGTTTAGAGGTCTCACAGGTATTTGTTTACTGCAAATAAATTAATGAAACATATTTACTTTTTTTTTAAGTACTAGGGATTGAACTCAGGGCCTTCCCACTGAGTGACATCAGCCCATTTTTAAATTTTATCATTTAAAAAAAATTGTATCTCACTAAGTTTTTAAGGCTGGGATCAGACGTAGGGCCCTCCTTCCTCATACTGCCAGAATTCTGGTATTACAGGTATGTGCCACACGAGTGACAAAGCTTTGTACTCCATGTGCCATGTGGGGAACTCAGACAGAATAATTGAAGAGAGAAGAAATAAAAGAGAAAAAGGAGAGTGAAACAAATCTATCTTTTGCCACCACAAAGTTCACAATATTGTGAAAATGACAACCCCATTTAAATTATCAAGCAAAACCAGCAGGAAATTATTGAACACCATGATATAAAGCAAGAAGCAGGAAAAATTTTGTATAAAGTACAAAATGATAAATAGTTTAGGTTCTGCAACATATCCAGTTTTGGGTGCAGTCACCTAACTGCCACCATAGCCTGAAAAGCAGCCATAGGCAATGTGCAGGATAATGAACATTACTGTGTTATAACCCACCATGCCTAGTTTCAAAACTAAGTAGCCACACATACTTGCACATGGCTGTAGTTTATTGTTTCTTGATATAAAGAGTAAAGGCAGAATTGTTCATGGCAAGGCAAGTAAAAGAGTCAGTAGGGTATAAGATCAACTTCTCATTATTGATCACTTGCTCCTTGTCAATTACTGCAAAATTGGCAGATCTGTTTTCAAAGGACAGTCCATTGCAAACTGACTCCAAGTAGATATTCTGTATCTGAATTTTATCCACTGGATGTTAGGCAAAAAAAAAAAAAAAAAAAGACACTACCTGTGTTATGCAAATAGCAAGTACCAAATGATGGAGAAAGTAAGTGTGCAAATTCCAGACATTTGGGACATTTTGTGCGTCCTCATAATTGTTTCACATGTTCCAGTGAGTAGATTGTGAATCTCAGAAGACGTACCTTTGGTACATATGTTTAGTGGCTTTCACTCTGTAGTTCCTGACTGTGATCCCTCAATAAATGACCATCAGAACTGCTTTCTCTCTTGCAAATACCCAACTACACAAGTATTTTTTTAACATTTTTTATTTTATCAGTACACTTTAGATATCATAATGATAGGGAATTTGTAGCTGAACATCATATATCTTGCTTTTTATTTTTTCCCATTCCCCTATCTGTTTTCTTATGGGTTTTTAATGATATTAATATATCACTGGCACTCAGAAATCACAGTTTGTGCTATGAAATCATATATATGCAGCAGTTTTACAATAAGCTTTTTGTGCACTAGTGTTACTGTGTAGATTTAAAACTAACGGTTAGATTAACCATAGACTGTTTTTATAATTCCTATGTATCTAAAGCATTCTCGTAAGTCCAGAATTTATTATTCCTATCTTACTTCCATCCGATTAAACTGGAAAAGTGGTACACTTGTTGGCCAGAAGAAGCATTCCATTGAACATGAATACAACTCTTTAAGTTTTGGTGATTGTCTCTTAGAATTGAAACTAAGCCAGATTTTGCTACTTACTTTTCTGACAATACTTATTTGATTGCACTGTTCTTCATTACTCAGATGAATTTTAACCTTTCTTTTCCTACCACTTTCTTAAATCTTTCACTTACTTCCTTTGGGACATAGGTATCATGTGTTCTCTTCTATAACACCTCCAAACCCAGTAGATGGTAGGGACCATAAGGCAGGAATTATTCTTCACTAGTATCCTACTTGTATCAGCTTGTCTAAAATGCTACATTTACTATGTTTAACTTTAACCGAGGTTAGGAAGGTCCCTGCAAACCTGACAACCAGAGCCAAAGTCCTCCTACACTGCAGTAGTGATATGGGAAAACATCCACTGAAGCTATTTCTGTAGTCTGTAGTCTGATCTGTACCCCTGCTGCCTGTCAAACAATCAACATAAATCCAAATGTATAAACTGAAAAAGGCTTTGCAAGATTACTTTAATAACCAATTAGGAAAGGTGAACAAAGAGCTAAAAATGATACTAGATTAATTATAATTACACCATATGCAGTGTTTTCCTTTTGCTGTCAAACCATGTTTTACATCTTTTATATAACTTTGTAATGTTAGGGATGTAGGATAGGATATATAAAGATATAGTATACATATACTAGAAATATGCATTTGTAAGATACATTGCTAAATGGACAAATACTTGCAGCATATATATAAAATACACATAAATCTATGTATAATACACAAAATATACATACACTGTGAATATAAAACTTTTATATAGTATATACACATATTATTTGTATAAAATAGCTACATAAATACTTATAGTATATTGCATATATTTTTATGTTCAAAGTGAACAAAACATGTAACACTAAAAGGCAAAGCAATTGCTTTGTAAACTGTAATATAGTTGATAACTTCACATGAGGGTGTGCGTTAACAGTTCTGAGACTGTTATACTTGTGGACTCAGATTAAATGTGCACTGGATGACAGATAATGTACAGCCGAGTTTTTACTACTGGACAATGAATAGCAGGTAAATAAGAAGGAAGTAAGAAGAATAAATGCTCTTTACATTACAATTGGGGATATCAGTATAAATTCAAATTTGTGTTTATTATAACATAAACATAGATGGTTACATATAAAATATTTTATTGATATCTGTATACTTAGGCTATTATACACAAATCTAAATCCTTTTTTCAGCTGACAAGACCTATAGAAACGATACCTCAGTAGCATGGAGGACTTCTAGTAGTTAAACATTGTTTTCCAATTCACTTTTCTAATGAAAAGAAGCAAAAATGATTGGAAAAATGCCTTATACTAGGATCAAGGGTCAAGAAACTATGTAAGCCTGGAGCACAGTGTAATATAAAAAAAATCTCCATATGCAAGTAACAATCGTGTCAAAAGGACGTAGGCGTCAGTTGTAAGACTTATCAATGGGTAAGACTGGAATAATTCAAGCAACAATTTTGTTGAACCCTTTAAGTTTAAAACACTGACTCGTAGCTTTTATGATATAAATACTTGATGAAATAAATGAATAGAATAGGAGAGACAAATGTCCCTCATACACATAGTCCACGTAAGTTTTATGGTAGTCTGCCCTAAAGAAAGTGGGATAATTCCCCAATCCTTAACTGTCACGTTCCCATAGTAGCTTTCTACTGAAGAATACAGCATGAAAAAGTATGTGACTAGGGAACAATTTCACAACAGAACACAATATCTGGTCTGATGATAAAGGTCAACATCAGTAAATTATACTGAGTTTACAGTTTTGTCGGGATGCAGTGAAAATGATACTTTGTTGCTGTGGAATTTCTCTAAAATATTGACATTCTTAATCTAATTATGAGAAAACCACTAGCCAAACCCTAAAGAGAGACATTTTTCTATCCATATTCACTCGTATTCTGCACAACTATCAGGATCAGCAAAAAAATATAGTAAATTCGAGAAAAAGTGTTAGCCAAGAGGATCCTTGGTTATGTGAGTGACACATGTGGCATATATGCTTGCCCTGATTATGGAAAAGAAAGTAATAGGGAGCATAAATTGAGTAAATTATGAATTTAAGTTGTTGATAATATAATAATAATGGTTTATTATTGAGACAAATGAACCACATTAATATATTAATGTGTAGTCCTAGATGCAGGGTATATATATGGACCCCCTTGTTATACACAACTTTTGTAAATCCAAAACTATGTTTAGGGTTATTTAAAATATAACCATCAAGGTTAATGTTTTTTTGGACATATGGACAAATCTCTGAATATGAACTTGCCATTGGTTAGTCTTTATTGCATGGGTCCAGTTATGCTCTGGCTCCACAGATTTTGGAATTAAAAGAAATTCAGTCACTTAATGTGAAATTGACCAGTATATTGAACATGCATAACCCAAACCATACTTCAACTTTAAATCAAACACATGCCCACCCCCCCACACACACATGACAACAAACTCTTCTACTATTTACTTAAAATGTGTTCAGTAGGATGACTTTTATCTGTTCCTCGATAAAAACATTTCCAGGTCCATTACAGTTTTCTGATATTTGAGGAGTTATTTTTTAAGAGTAGGAAAATTTGTTGAGAGAGAGAGCGAGAGAGAGAGAGAGACAGGATGGGTCCTGAATGGGCAGGCCTATTTAAGCAGTTATAAAATCCTATATCCATGTATGAAATGACATTATTTTATTAATTCTATTTGCAAATTTTATCAGTAACATATAGATATATCAAAGTATACTTTCAATGTATAAGATTTATATATATGAAATTCATATACATCAAAGTATTATTTTATTTCATTATTTTTGCTAGAAACTTGTCTACTATATGTTCTTGATATATTACAAACTATCCTAAATTTATTTTATATGTTTCCCAGGTAATTCAAGAAATTTATAAAAGTTCGCTACATTTACCCCACTGCTATTACTTTTGTACTATTATTAACATACCTTTTTTCTGGAATTTGAAGCTTATGGCCCGTTGCTTTTGGTTGCACATCAAAAATCTTAATTTCTTCCTGTATATGCCTATGTAGTAATTGGTCTTTTTCTAGAAAAGTTCTGAGCCTATGTGATTTTTTTTGCTCTTATGATTTTTATGAACAGCTGAAGGCAGCCAACTACCCATGATTTATTTGTCAGAGAATATCTTTATATTGTTTTACTTTCTGAATGATATTTGCAGGGGGTATATTATTCTAGTTGCTAGGTTTATTTGCCATTTTATAACTAATATTCAATTGTTTTAAGATATTCATAATTTCAGATGAAAATATTGGAAAATATTTTATTGCTGATTTTAAAAATTTTTATGGCTTTTAAGACCTTCTCTTTTTCTTTGAATTTTGAGAATTTGGCTATTATATACCATGGTATGGTTTCCTTTGTGGTTATCTTTCCTGGGCTGCATTGAGTTTTTTAATTTATGAATCAATAACTTTCTCTAAGTGTAGAAAACTTTTCAAATCTCATTACTATTAAACAAATATTTCACCATCATCTCTTCATGTCTGTTCTTTCCCAAAAGACAGTTAAATTTCCTCTTTAAGATTTGACTGCCCTGCATGGTGATTATATGTTGTTTTACTTTTATCATTTTTCTTTTGGCTTATTTTAAATTTTTCATTAATCTTTCTTGTAGTACATTCATTTGCCTACTTTGTTTCTGTACATATCCACTGCGTTATTAAATCTAGATATTTTTACTATAAATCCTATGATATCTCTTTCATTTCCTTTTTGGATTTTATGGCTGTGATGAAGTTCTCTATTTTTATAATAAATTTTCTCTGTTCCATCTATTCTTAAATTAATGTATTCTAGTTAATCTTGTCTCTAAATCTAGTGTGTTTATAGTCTGCAAGACCATTTACATCATTTTTTCATGGCGCTTGAATATATGTCTCTTCCCCTGGACACTTCAGATATTTTCTGTGGTGTCCATAACCTTGTGTATAAAATGAAGCTTTCAATGGTATTTCCCAGCCAGATAAAGTTTCATCTCTATGTTTAAGGGAAGATATGAGCTCTTTGTTTCAATACAATCAATATTTGGGCAAAGTCAGGGCTCTATTGCAGGATTCACTAGACACAGTACAGCTCTGATTTCTAATATGTCTTCTTAGGACAGGCCTTGCACAAGTCTTTGTTTTTCAAGTGCTATAACAGTCTTGGAAATTTTACTGTGCACTGCTAAACAGCTTTACCAACTGTAATGTCTCTCCATACTCAATATAATATGTTAGCAGTAGTGCTTGCCAAAGTTTTGTCCTCAGAATCACGGCATATCACCGTGGCCACTATCTTCTCTTTGGAGGATGTTCCTCCTATTTTGTATTTAGTCCTTTCTTCATGCACAGACTCTGTCAATGTACTTGTGAATGCAGTGAATTAGTTATCAGTTTTCTTCTCTGAAGTTTTGGTTAATAGGTAAAATGTCTAAAGATTTTTTTATGTTGCATTGACAGATCTCTGTTATCTTCAGCATGAAGTGTTTAAAGGAAACTTTCTTTATACGACTGCTAACCACAAGCCTGTCTTCTAGATCAGATACCCTGTCCTCACATCGGTTCATTAGCTATATATACTTTCAATGGGGTTTTAATCTCCCGGCTATCTGTTTGAACCTCCATCATAGGTTCAGTTTCTTTCCTGAGTTGGTCATTCATTGTTTCCATCATTTTCGTAAACTCATCTATTATTTTATCTTTACCAGCTCCAGATTCACTGAGCAAACCTTTCATTGTGATCATCATCTCTGTGCTTTAGCTGAGAGATTTTGATCTAATTTTTCTCTGAACTCATTCATCTGGTTAGAATTTCCTATTTTTAAAATTTTAATTTATTTTCTCTGCTGATGTTTGTAGATTTCTTATGGTAGATAGCATGAGGCTTCCCTAGGAAATATCTATCCCTTCTTCTAGGTATAGCTGGCCCTTTGCCTTTGTGACCGAGGTACTACTTCCCATTTTATTAATGATGAGAAGTTGCTATCTATTTGGCCTAGTGCTACCTCATTTGGTACTGGGCTATGGTGATGATCATGACTCCAGACAATTGAAGTGTCGTACAAGGAAGAACAACTGACTACACTAGGTATGACACCCTGGCTGCAGCAGCGCAGTGCTGAATAACAGTAGCGCTGAGCACAACCCAGAAACTGATCAACTGTGGTAACTATTATTCTGGTACTTTTAACTGTAAGATCAGGATCTACAGTTATATAACAAAATCCAACAAAAACCAGGCCTTTGTATGCAGTGATTTCCCCTTGGTTGAATGATTTTACCCTTTTACCCTGTTGTGTGGGGAGGGTAGGGGACAAAACAGAGATAAACAGAGAGAAATGAGGTAGAAGCAAGGCTAAAGTCCAAAGCTGGTCATTCAAGCCTTGAGAAACTGGAAAAGAGGACAAGAGGAAGGAATGAAGGAGAATGCACAAGAATATAGCAGTGAACTAGAAAGACTACAGGCAATTTTCACTCACATATCAAGAAAAATCAAGACAGACAGTTGAGTAAAGAAAGAAAAAAGATGAACAAAGCAAAATAAACATTAAAAGTGCGACTATAAACAACCAAAAATAGCAGAAAAAGAAAAGGAAACAAAATAAATTTCCTCTGGTGTCTACAGTTCTTTGGTAGTGTTCAGGTTGTGATCCAAGTCTGGGCGGGGTAAGCCCACCAAATCTGCAGTAGGATTAGTGCTGCATAGGGGGGCTGACCTTGTATGTGGGGTTCAGGCCAGAGTCTTCAGCCATCAGCTTTCTGGATGTCCCTTGGCAGCCCATCCACAACTCCTTACCCTGTTTATCTCCGTATAGCACTCCTAGTTTCAGTACTACCCTCAGACAGAGTCAGCCCAAGGTCTCCCCCAGTTCTATGTACAGTTTGCCTCTCCTAACCTTTGTACAGCCTCTTCTGCTCCACTTCCACTGGCAGGCCTCCTTCCTCTCATGCTGCTGGGGTCAGGTTGTGGGGGTCCTGTTGTCTGACCCTCACTGCCCAGGCGATCTCTGCAGACATACCCGCAGGCTGATCAGATCCTACTTCTCTTTCCTCTCTCGTGGGGGGAGTGCTGACTTCCCACTCATTACCCTGCCATGGTGCAAGGCTGCTTCAGTCCACATCTGCATCTCTCTCTCATGCCGCTGGTCACAGGGCAGGAGGGACCGTGCTATCCCACACAGCACCTTCCCCACCACCACTGTGGTTCCCCACCTGGGCATTTGAGCTTACAGTTAACTGTTGTGGTACACAACGAAAGAAAGAAAAAGAAAGAAAGAGAGAAACGGAATGGGCCGCTGGGGGGTGAGCAGTGTCTTTGTGACTCACCCTTGTGTTTGTGGGTGAGATTTGCTTCCAGGCTGCAGTGTTCTCTGTTCGGAGGAAGGCAGAAGCGGCAGGGGGACTTATACCCCCAATCTATCCTGGGCGGCTTGAGTTTTCCATGCTATTTAATGTCAGTTCATGCTCTGCTCACAGTAGCCCTGTGAGCTGCTTCACCATTTTCTGAAGTCCTACTCTTATGTTTTACTTCAACTACATTTCTCTTAGTTTACATTGATTCTGGCATCAAGTTGTATGTCCTTCCCTTTATTGCCAGTTGTCTGTGTTTTTAGTTGATTCTCCTCTACACTGCCATGTTGAATCTTCCTCTGTAGTTTGGAAAATTTTACCTACATTTCCTCTGTGGTAAGACTAATGATTTGCAATTACCTATTGTTTCTACCTGAAAGAAGAATTGAACATCCTCTTGCTTCACTTCTTTTCTTCATTGATTATAGAAGCCATTCTTTAGTAAACTAAAATTATCATTTAAGGATTATTTTATAGCTGAAGTGTAAATGGAGAAAGAAATTGAACTATTTGGGTTGGGTAGCTGAAACGGCATCCATTTTCAACTTAAACAGCAATATGCTTTCTACTTCTATGACCTTGGGTAATGCTTGGTTTTAATTTCTTATAAAAAAAGTGTAAGTAATTCCTTCTAGCCATCTACTTTTCAGAGTATCTGTAAGATTTTTTTATGTTACAAAAGTGTATTTAAATTTCTTTTTGTCTAACAGTGAGATACAAGTTATATTAATGCAGAAAAAGGTATATTTAGTCAAGTTTTTAATATACTTACCATTTTATGAATTATCTTAACATAATATTTACAGATAGAAGGCTGTGTATTTTTTTCTTAAGCCACTTTAATTTATTTTCTATTAAAAATAGAGTAATGGGTTTCAGGACTGTGCCAGAATTTGTAGACACTTGACAATATTTAAACCTCTGTCCCAGATATTCCTTTCCCTTAGCCTCTGAGCTGCAGAGTCGGGGACCAATGGCTGAGGTGTGGCCCTATGGCTGCAGACGAGGTGCATGTCCCTGTGTGAGTCAGTGGGTGTGTAACCTCTTCATGTGCCTCTGAGGGTGTCAGAGCTCAGACAGTGGGTTTGTTCCCACTGTTGAGAGACTGCCATGCCCCTGTGCATAAAGCAGGAGCTTTTCATGTGGATATTTTCCCTATGGTAATCATCTCCCCTTAGTCTGTGGAAAGAGGGACTAGGTTAATGATTTTGGTCTCTAATAAACCATATAGGTATTTTTTCATGGAATTTTGTTATTGTATGCACATAGGTACATTTCTTTTCACAGCGGTAATGCTTATAAGTATTTCAAATTACTTATTTGTTCCTGGTGCATAAATACTTTTTAATTAAAAAAATGAAAAGATATAGGGACACCTCTGTTTCCCTGGGCAGTTATGACAAGTATCAGCATCTTTTCTCTACCTAATTTTGTTTGGTTTCTTAACTAAATCTATTAAAAATAGAGAAAATATTCTTAAATAATATTCAAAGGAGTTTACATTTTGAGATCCGTATAACTTATTGTTGGAATGCTGAGACACCCATTACATGCTACAGCCGTGTACCTATCAAAGAAGGAATATCTGAAAGTGAGTGGAAAAAAACTGAGGGTGATAATTACTCAACTAGTATGAGAACTTTGTTTGAGAAGGGTCTCTGCCACATTCCAAACTACCGTTTCTTTGAAACAGAAGAACTGAAGTGGAGAATGTTTTCCCTTCTGCTCAAATAAACACAGCTTTCTTATTAGTTTGCAGAGTTGGTTGCTTAAATCAATTAAGAGTTATTCAAAATGCTTATGAGTTCCTTTATCACAGCAAATTCTTTACATACAAGAGTGATTAAAAAGTACAGTGAATGTTTAAATTTTTAAAATATATTACAGCAAAAGAGACGTTGCTCCTAATCCTTTTCAAAATACTCCGCTCACTTTAAACATCACTCTCCTTTCTGAAGCATCATTTGTGTCTTTATGAGGTGTGAGGGAAAATACGGTGAATGCTGATGCCAAGTCCCTCCCAAGGAAAAAGTAAGCTCATCAACACATTGCAGTGTGTTGTAGTGCACTATGTTCATTGGATCTTGCACTCTGCAACTTCTGGCTCTTTCCCATAGTCAAAAGGCAATTGACAGAAGGGATTCTGAATCAATTCAGACATGGTGGCAGCTCATACAGTGCAATGAAAGACATGAAAGTCTTCCATAACTGCCTCAGAAAGGAGCAAGAATGGTGGTTAGATGTGTTTGAAGAAATCAGGTAACTTTTGAGAGAGATTCGTGGCAATATGTTCTTACTGTAATAATCAAAAAATTGGGCCTGGCCTCTCACCTTGCACTGTGGGTCAGCAGCCAGCATAGGCAGCACCTGGTACTCAGCAAATAACTGGAGTAGAAGAACCCAGGTTCCTGGCCCCTTCCCAGGACCAGGCCCCCAGAGGAATGATATCTACACAGTAGGACTAGGACTAGGATGCACATGATGGACAAGTGGGACTAGTGAGATGGAAAAGTTAGAAATAAGAGCCAACAGGAGGGAAGTTAGGTGAACTAGTGTTGTGTTTTGGGAAAAAGAAAGACACATGGAATAGAAACAGGTGGGTGTCATCACCCACTCTCCTTTATTAAATATAATTTCATTTCATTTTATCTTGTCTTATCTTTGTTTTTATCTTACTTTCCTGTCCCTCTATCTTTACTTTTTCTCAAATTTTTCTTGCTTTTTTCTCTTTCTTGTTCTAATCCATCCCTTAAACCCTGAGGCCAAGTTCAGCTAATGCCTCAAATACACCTTTGTTCTTCCTTTTCAATCCCCTTGTTTCGTTTCCCAAATCTTTCGTGACCATCCTTTGTCTTCCAGGCTTGTTTCTACTTCCTTTCCAGTTGTCTCTATCTTAGGTACCATCCTCTGTAAGTTTCTCCACCACAGGGTAAATCAACTCTTCCAAGGGAAAACACTTTGCATCAAACCTTCTAGTTTAGATTGGTTCTGTTATACAACTATAGACTTTGCTCCTATGGTCTGAAGCACAAAATCAATAGTTACCACAGTTTTTCAATGTCTAAATTATGTTTGATGCTATTGTTATTGCTAGTGGTACTACTTTAGCTAGGCTGTTGGCTGTCATATTCATTCTAATCAGTTGTTCTCCCTTCTGTAATAGTACTGGGAAACTCTGGGGTAATAACCTCAACACAGCCCTACACCAAAGACTGCAGACTGAGTGAAATAGATACCAACATCACACTCTCAATTAATTGGGAAGGCAGTCTCTTGGGACAGACAAAAACTCCTATACTCAGAAGATGTCCCTGAAGTCTTTTCTTAGAGAAGCCTTGATATTAGTTCCATAGCCACCTACTACAAAAACTGACAAGGATCAACACATAAAGCAAAATAAAATGTTTTTGCAAAAGACAGTGGTAAGATAAAGGAGGAAAATGCTATCTCAGACCTCCAGCCCACCCAGACCAAGTCCAGGAGACAGTAACATAGAAGAAAGTGGAAGACAGACACTTAACTTTTCTGAAATGATAGCAACTGAAGAAAAGAAACAACTCAAGGAGGCTATAGAGGAAATCAGATCAGAGATAATCTCTCACGTAAAAAAGAAATGACAGCCCTAAAGAAAGAGTTGCCAAGACTATCTAAAGACATAGATAAAAAATAGAGGGACACATGAAAATGAGGGAAACCTTAAATGCGCAATATAGGAAATAATTATAATGCATGAAACAGATTCAAAGAGATCCAGGACATTAAAAATTACATTAAAAGCTGAAAAAACTGCTTGAAAAAAACTGAAGATAGATATTCAGACCTGGAAGACAGGATTGCAGCTCTTTGTTAATTTTAAGGGATCTTTCCTTGGAAAGGAACCAAAAAATAACAATTAAACAACTATAAGATTGTGTCAAAAAAACATCCAGTATAAGATGCACAAGTGTCAATGAAAAAACAAGAGTCAACACAAATGACATAAAAAGATGATTTGCAGAAGTACTAGGAGAAAACTTCACAAACATGAGAACACAATCCTATACACAGATAAGTCAAGAATATCGAACTTCAAAGAGACATAAACGAAATAAATCTACACCCAGACACATAATAATCAAGGTGCCAGAAGTTTAGTACAAAAACAGAATATTAAAAGTCATTAAAGAGGGCTGGGGATATAGCTCAGTGGAATAAGTGCTTGCCTAGCAAGCACAAGGTCCTGAGTTCAATCCCCAGTACCGCAAAAAAAAAAAAAAAAAATAAAAAAAAAAAAAAAAAAAAAAAAAAAAAAAAAAAAAAAAAAAAAAAAAAAAAAAAAAATAAAAAAAATAAAATAAAATAAAATAAAATAAATAAAAGTCATTAAAGAACAAAGAAGATCATCTATAAAGAGAAGCCCATCAGAATCACAGCTGACTTCTCAGCACAAACCCTCAAGTAAACAAGAGGTTGGAGTGAAGTATTTCCAGTCTTGATAGAAAACAACTTCCAACTTATGTGGACATATCCTTCAAAACTGTCTTTCAAACTTAATGGAGAAATAAGTTACTTCCATAAAAAGAACAACTGAAGAACTATATAACCATGAAGCCAACCACAAAAAGAGTGCTGGAATATTTCTATATAGACACAAGAAGGACCACAATTCCAAGAGCAACATCAAAAAGAAACCACCAGGCCAAAAAAAAAAAAAAAAAAACATTGAACAGAGAGGTAAAGCAGGAAACCAACAGCAGGAAAATAACATGACAAAGATAAACCAATACATATCACTTATAATCATCCACCTAAATGGTCTACATTCACCAATCAAAAGAAATAGATTGGCAGAATAGATCAAGAAACAAGGACCTAAAATATTCTGTATAAAGCAAAAACATCTAACTGAAAAATAAATTTATAGCTGAAATTCAAAGGATGGAACCAATATTACATGCTAGGGGAAAAAACATAAAAAAGCAGAGGAAGCTATACACTTTGAAGACAATGTGAATTATAAATCAAGAATGATCAAAAGAGATAAAGAAAGCCACAAGAGGAAGAAATAACAATCATAAATATGTATGCACCAAATACAGGAGCACCGAACTATGTAAGACAAATATTAATAGATATTGAAAATCAAACAAGGAACAGCCCACAATTGTAATGGTGAACCTTAATACTGCATTATAACAAAGATAGAAAGACTAGAAAAAATCAGCAAAGAAATGACAGAACTTAATCAAATGTAAATGAATGGACTTATTAGACATTTAGTATGTTCTATCCAACAATCTCACATACACATTCTTCTCAGTTGCACACGAATGTTCTGTAAAATAGACCATATACTAGCAGATGGAACATGCTTACGTAAATGCTAGGGAACTGAAATAATCTCGACTGTTATCTTACCACCATGTAATGAAATGGGATATTAATAACAAAAGAACCAATAAAAACTCCATAAATACACGGAAATTAAATAACACCCTCCTGAAGAAACAAAGGGTCACAGATGAAATTGAAGAAGAAATTAAACAATATCTACAATCAAATTGTAAAGCAAATAAAACATACTGGAACCTAAGGCACACAATGAAAGCAGTGCTGAGAGGGAAGTTTCAGCAGTGAATTCTCACATCAGGAAAACAGAACAAGCACAAATAAACAACCTAATACTTCACCTCTACCTTTTAGGAAAAGATGAGCAAATCAAACCCAAAGCCCACAGAAAAGAGGAAATTATCAACATCAGAGGAAAAATCAATGCAATTGAGACTAAAAAAAATTATAAAGAATGAATAAAGAATTGGTTCTTTGAATGAATAAACAAAATTGATAAACCCCTAGCCAACTATCAAAATAAGGAAAGAAAATACTCAAATTCATGCAATGAGGAGTGAAAAATGGTAAAACCACTACAGATCCTGCAGAAATTCATAAGATTAGCCATACCTACTTTGAAAATCTTCACTGATATAGGATGGAAAAAACAGAAGAAATGAACAGATTCCTAGAAATGTATGAATTATTAAAGATAAATCAAGAAATATAAAATTTCTGAATAATACAATATCAGTTAATGAAATAAAAAATATTTAAAAACTTACCAACAAAGAAAACACCAAGGTGAAAATCACATGATCATCTCAATAGATGCAGAAAAACCTTTTAACAAAGTCCAGCACTCATTCATGATAAAAACACTACAAAATACCAGAATAGGTGGTCTCTTCCACAATCTGATAAAAGCCATCTATGAAAAATCAACAGCCAACATCATACTAAATGTACAAAAACTGAAAGCTCTAAAATCAGGAACAAAAAAAATATCCACTCCCACCACTGTTATTAAGTATATTTCTACAAACACTAGCCAGAGCAACTCAACAAGACTGAGAAGTAAAAAGAAAGGTAGGAAAGGAAAAAGTTAAACAATCATTATTTGCACATAACATGATATTCCACAAGAAGACCCCAAAAGACTCCTAGAATTAGTAACCAAATTCAGAAGCATAGCTGGATACATAATCAACACTAAAAAATCTATAGAATTCTTGTACTCAAACAAACTCACTCAGAGAGCAATTGTGGAGACCACACTCTTCACAATAGCATCCAATAAATTGAACTACATAGGAATAAATCTAACAAAAGACATAAAGGATCTATGCATTGAAAATTACAGTATTCCAAAAAAAGAGATTGAAGTGAATTTCAGAAAATGGAAATATATCCCTTGTTCACGGATAGGAAGAACCAACACAGTGAAAATGGCCAATGTGGTTTTTCTTCATGAACACTCTGACTACAGTTATATCTCCAAGATTTCCTCCTACTTTTTTTTCCAGTAGATTTTCTATTTCTATTTTAATATTTAGGTCTTTGATCCATTTGAACTTTAGTGCGTGGCAACAGAGGTAATAGACATGGGTCTACTTTTAATCTCCAGCATGTGGAAAGCCAGTTTTTCCAGCACCATTTATTAAACAGCCTATCTTTCTTTCAGTGAGCAAGTTTGGTCCCTTTGTCAAAGATAAGTTGGTTGAGTGTGTTTGTAGTTGTATTCACATCTTCTAATCTGTTCCACTGATCTTAGGGTCTGCTTTATTGCCAGTACCATGCTGATTTTATTAGAGTAGCCTTGTAGTATAATTTTAAGTTAGGGATTGTGATGTTTCCTGCCTTATCTTTGTTGCCCAGGATTGTTTTTGCTACTGTGGTCTCTTCTGGATCTAGATGAAATTTAAGAATGTTTTCTCTAGATCTTTGATGCATGCTAATGTTATTTTGATTGAGATTGCATTCAATCTGTATAACAGTTTCAGAGTATGGACATTTTCACAATTTTGGTTCTTCCTATCCATGAGCAAGGAATATCTTTCCATTTTTGAAATCATGTTTGATCTCTTTTTTCAGAGTAGTATAATTTTCAATCTATAGATCCTGTACTTCCTTTGTTACATTTATTCTTAAGTATTTTAATTTGTTGGATGTTATTGTGGAGAGTGTGGTTTCCACAATTTCTCTCAGTGAGTTTGTTAGGAGAAGTAATTTTAAATATTTAATTATAACTGCTTCACTAACTAGCTGTTAACCATAGGGATCATAAAGAGACTGCCGTAATCTTTGCCTTAGGTAATCTTTTGGGCAAGTTAATACCAATATCAACATATGTGTGTGTGTGTGTGTGTGTGTGTGTGTGTGTGTGTGTATAGCCAAGTTATGACAAGGTATTACTTTGTACTGATGTTTATGTCATGATTGTGTCCGTAGGATTTCCTAATACTAGGTATAATTTATAGTGGTTCTCAACACTGCATTATTCAAATATACAAAGCAATTTTTTTTCCTTTCAAGTACTCAAGATTTTACAATCACTTCTTACTTTGCCTGTTGCAGTTTATATGAGTAGCCACTGTTAATAATCCTCTAGTTGAAAATTTTCATTTTATGAAACTGATTGAATGTCTTCCTTTCCTTTTAAATAATTCAGGTTTTTACTAAAAGGAAAGAGTTCACAATAAGCCTATACGTATCATCTCATAAAGAATCAAAGAATTTATAAATACTAATGTTTAAATTGTAAAACATCACTCGTTTAACCTGTTTCATCTAGATGTCTCTTGAAAGGGTGAGAAGAGTGTGTCTTTGGCTGATCACTAATACCAATTAAGAACTGACTCCAATATTCACTCCTGTGCGTCACTGCTTGCTGCTGTGTGGGACTTGTTGGGGTCCCAGCTTTGACAGTGGCAAGTGAAAGTGTGCGGATTGCTAGCTTTTGAAGGTGCTAACATATTTCATTGTACCTATGAAAACACTGATTCCCTAATACTGTTTCCCCAAACTTCTCCTCCTGACTCCCCTCCCACACATACATGCATAGGTCACTTTCTAAGTACTTATGTACAGTTTGGAAGGATAACAGCTTTTACCTACATCTTTAAAAAAGTCCCCAAATTCAGCTTGCTTCAGTCTTCCTTATATAATGCATACACACACACACACACACACACACACACACACACACACACATAATTATATATTCAGACAGGTATTTATAAAATTTTAATTATAAATGAAGAAGTAAAATGAAATCCAAACATGTACATTCTAGTTTAGGTTATTTGTAATGTGCATGACCTTGACAATTTACTTATAGACTAGATCTGAATTTTCTCTTTAAAAGGGGATAATTCCTATCCACGTTGGTTTTCTAAAATTCATATACCTTCAAATAAGTAAAGTCCAATATAAGTGCAAAGTCCATTCACATGAATGGCATAGCTCTTTGTTTCCTTCAATTAATCTCAAACCCAAGGCCCAATTTAAGGGATTCAAGATTCCTACCTAGATATTTTTCCTCATTAAATAAACCTTCTGCTATGGCTTACATCTAGATGCTACCCCAAGGCCTCATGTGGTCATGGGTTTCAGCTTCCCCGTGATGGCTGAATCTAGGCTGTGTGATGCTGAGATTAAGGGTGTGATGCTAAGATTAAGGAGGCATGATTACTACACTGGCATAGCATATTTCAGGGTGTGGGTAATGGAAAGACCCACTGTGAGTGTGGATGCCACCATCCCAAAAGTGGGTAGCCTGGAAGGAACAGAAAGGAGAGGCGGGCTGACAGTTTCCATGACATATATGGCTGCTTATCAATTTAACACAGTAAGGCATAGTGTGATAACTCGTAGTATACACATGCGAACACATTTGGTATATCCTTACTTTCTAGGTGCTCCAAAGTGTCACATCATCAATAGCCCATTAAGCTTTGGAAAATCATTATGTAGGTGGTAAGCGTTTGTTTGGCTTGGTGTTTCTCTTTAACATTTTTTCTCCTGGGTTTACCTTAAACGTTTCTCACTGAACATGCATTTATAAGGAATAATTACAAAAAAGGGCCATCTCCAATCTTTTCTTTGATTCTCATTAATATACTTTTGTGCTGTCTATGTGGCATATCAGTCTGATTTTCTGTGAAGCACCTTCCTTGAGTCGACCTGAATCAACTCAATTTTCCCATTAGACTGAGTGACCATCTTGAACCTGCTTTTATTTTAACCTTTTAGGTATTCTACATGAAAGATCTTATTTAATTTCTCAGCCACCTTGTGGAGTAGGCATCATATTTTCTATTACATGGATAAAAGACCTGAGAACTTAGTTCAGCCAAGTGTTCCGATGAGTTGACCAAGAGTTCATTTTAGTTTACTCAGAGTACTGAAATAATAAACCATAAAATGGTTCAGTTTTGCTCAGATCTAATTTTTTTAAGTAAATCTTACCAGCTACATATAGTCAGTAGCTGCCATATTGGACAGTGGTGTTTTCCTCTTCTCTTGAATGCCTTCATCTGACAGTCAACCACATAGAAAATTCAAGTGGTCCCAGCAATTCCTGTTTTGAGCCACTGGGAAGTCTGATACACTGATCTCTTTCTGAGAGGAAAGCAAAAAGACTCACTCTGTCCTAAAAGAACTCAGGTTCATTTTCAGGATCTTGTCTTCAGTTACCTTCTTGTACATCATCATTACATGGTGTCTGAGCTTGCAGTAGATTTTGAATCTTCTATATCATTTTGCCTCATCTTTCAAGCCTTGGAATAGAGATTTGTTTTTTCAATTCTCAGACAGCTCAATCAGAAAAAGGTAAACACTGTATCCACATGAGTCCATTTGGCGGGATTCTTCCTGAGAGGTGAGAAAATCAGAATTTAGAGCCAATGACATTTAGAAATAGTGAATCTGAATTTTTTCAGGAGTGATATAACTAATACCATCGTGTATGAGATGATTTTAGGTGATACAATAATGTCCTTTGATGTGCTGTTTTAATTTTATTAGTAAATTTATTTTGCATGCACCTTTATGTTAATATTTATATGATATACTTTTCTCTTACTTCTTTAGTCTTTGTGGTGTTTCTATACCCATTACCAACATTGTCTGGAAAAAGAAATGGGAAAATTTCACTTTAAATCTACTTTTCTAAGTTATGTTTTAATGTTTTCCATCATGGAAGTATCTGTGACTCACTTCCTTTTCAGCAGACCAAAATTTGTCTATCAAAATGTGAGAAAATATTCACATCTTTTTTATATAGTAGCAAAGAAGTTTAAATTAAATACATCTGATGAAAGCAGGGATGATGGTAAGAGCTGGTAGCTTTCAAGCCTGGAGCTGCCAGAGCATGTGGACACTGATTTGCAATTCAGGTTTCTTTATTCCCAATTTCCATGACAATCTACCTTAGCTATTTTTTTTTTTTGGTCCAACAATTATTTTCAATTCAGATTTGATCTGCATGTATTGATGGAGATATAAATGAATATATGTTATCATGCTTTCCCTTGAGCTCACCATCTGGATGGGGAGATAACTTGCTGCTTCTTTGAAAAGCAGAGGAGGAAGAATAGTTGAATTAATTAAGTTTAATTATATTCCTTGGGCCAGTCTCTGTGGCTCTGTCCCTAGGTGAGGTGGACCTCCTCAATTCAGCTGCTCAATATGAACGGGGGCCACTGAAAATCCCTTCCATCCTGCTTAAGTACCACAGATGTGTTTCTGTTCCACAAATGACTGCTGTAAACATTTATTTCCCACTGAGGAATTGTTTTGTGTTAGTGAAGCAGGCTTTTGGGAGCCATTTTAAAGGCTCCTACTTTAGTTTAGCAACTCGCAGTCTGTTCTCCATTCCAATGACTGTCCTGAGCTCTTGTCCAGTGAGTGATTCACTTATTCAAGTTTGATTAAATCAGTGACAAAATGGGTGACTGCTCTTCAACCGCTTCATTTTGTCTGACATTCGGCTTTTTTACAGTCATCTTCCATGACAGAATGTGGGAAAAAGTTAAGGATGAGAATGGGTCTTGATAAGAAAACCAATGAGGGTGGACAAACAAGAAGGCTTGGAAACAGGTATCTGAGTGCTTCAACAATTGGCCCAGATCCATGACTGTTAATGGTCACTGAGCCCTGTGGCTTAAAGGAGAAACTAGCAAACACTGAATTTAACCAATTCTATCAAACCTACAGCCTATTCACTGAATGTATGGAGAAGCTTCTATTATTAGCAGTAGCAGATTCAACTAAAGTCATTAAAGTCACTCAGGTAATCTCACACTAAAATAAGCTCAGGAGTAGATGTTATGGAGGAGTTCTGCAAGTTTGAGACAAGGATTGACTCTATAGTGAGCTTCAGGCCAGCCTGAACTACATAGAAAGGCATTATCTAAAAAAAAAGAAAGAAAGAAAAAAAGATACAACTACACCCTGAATCCCTCTCTAAAAACCGAGGGCTGTTTATAGCCCTCACTACTTTGTCTAAAACAGGGTTTTGTTTCACTCTGACTGGAAGCTACAATTGCCTACTGGATGATTTGAGGCAATGTACTTTCCAAGAAACTTATTTCCCTTGAAATATATCAGAGCAGGCTCAGTCCATTTCTACTGAACTAGACCACCCTGTGCAGTTTTCTCTTGATTTAACTTTTTTAAACAGAGGTTTATTTCAAGTTAAAAACAATGTTACTCCCTTTTTTGAAATGATTGACTTATCCGATGTGGCCTGATTGGGCATTTTTGGGACACCCTTCTCCATCCATCCACAGACTACAGAAACCAGAGCAGGTAAAACATCTCAGGGCTCAGTTTGCTTTCCAATGGAGAACATTACTATTTTAAAATGAGTTTGTAGAAATCAGTAAAATTATATGAACGGCAGTAAAGTAGCTCATTAGTGTAGAGTCAGGCTTTTCCAGTTTATGAGGTCTGTGTGATTAATTATTAAAGGGTAAGGCATTTGTAGAAATTGCAAAAGTGTTCTATTAAGGTCAAGGTGGTTAAGATGCACATCAGAATAGTGTGAGCCCTTGTCTTGCCTCTAGAACTTGATCTCTCTCTCTCTCTCTCTCTCTCTCTCTCTCTCTCTCTCTCTCTCTTTCTCTCTCTCTCTCTCTCTCTTTCTCTCTTGTGATGAGCAGTGAGATGGAGGACTGTTTGTTATGGAATGCAGAAACAGGTTATAGAATCCCAGTAATCTTCCTTCAGACCCTGTTTCCTAGGGATAGACTCTACTTTCTGAGATGTCCTCAGTCACGCCCTTGAGTGCACATCTAGTGATCGTGATGTGTCTTCCCTCAAACAGGAAAATCTTGAACCAGGGAGTTGGGGGGTTGGGCCCCACTCTTGTGTACTCTTGCCAGCTCTGTGACAAGGAAAGAGTTGCTTGACTTTTTTGATCTCCTCTCTTCCATCTATAGAGCAGGAGCACGCCACTGGTATATAGATATCAGCATTGTGTAGATAGGTGTCCGTAGCCCTGTAACTGCCTCAGTTTTCAATTTGTGCTGTGCACACTTCAGTTACCAGGAGCAGACAGAATGTCCTTTTCCTCAGCTGCCAGCCAAGCTGAGAAGAAATTTTGCATGAAGTGATTGAACTCAAGTCCTGTCAGGGACCAGTGCCTTAGGCTTGGGAGATGGTTTTAGCTGTGTCTTCTTCTTAGGCAATTGGATGTCACTGGATGAAACAAGGCTGTGATCTCAGAGGGAAGAATCAGTAACAGAGTTTCAAGGAACAGTGGAAGCTAACGTCATTCTAACTTGTCCGCCTTTCAGCACAGGGCCAGCACTGCTTCCCTGCATCTTTTCTGGATTTATTTTACAAACATTGTAGACTTGAACATGTAACTTGTTTCTTAAAGACAGGAGCAGGGAGCACTGAGCTCACAACTGACCCCGATTTTGCTTCTAGCGTCTTCATAATTTAGGATTAAGTCTCATAATACTTCTTAGCCCCTGTTGCCTCCAGTAAGAGATAGGAGTACATAAGGCAATATTATCATGTGTATTGAACCAGAACTTTGCTCATCTTAAGTCTTGGATGTTAGGGAGTGGAAGGAAGCTTAAAAGTCATCTAACATGG
This sequence comes from Dinomys branickii, assembly GCA_004027595.1. NCBI lineage: Eukaryota > Metazoa > Chordata > Mammalia > Rodentia > Dinomyidae > Dinomys > Dinomys branickii. The sequence goes on from PVLD010001479.1 coordinate 89,190, forward strand.
CTCTTTCTGATTCAGAAAAGGACTGAAGTTCTGTACATATTACATTTGGAAAAATGAGTCTGTAGCTTCTGAGAAAACTGTCAGAGCTGGGCAGCATACTACCTCTGGTAGCTGATGCTCTATTTGTAAAGCTATACTATGTATACAGGCAAGTAGGATTATGATTTTTTATAGAGAAAATGCTTCTGAAAGTTCATCCCTAAAACAGCCTAAGTGCCTGTATCACCTTATCCTTCTGGGGAAGACCTGGTGGTCTCCTCATTAGAAACACTGACAACACCCATATACTGTTTGCTCCTGGTTTGCATCAGTTGGTGCCTTGCATACGAGCATGTCTCCCAGGGTGGCTCACATCCATAGTCAGATCCTGCTAGAGGAAAAAAAGGTCCTAGGATTTTTGAGTTCTCTGGGAAAAGTCAAATAGGATGCATACCCTTAGAGATTTACAGGGAGTGGTTCAGTGATCATTCCTACTTCAAAGGGTGAATTAGGGGGATAAAAAAGATTAGAACAAAAAAAGACCAAAAACTTGCAGGTCAAACATGAAATCCTGCAGTTCCATGTTCAATATCCAGTGCACATTGTCGCAAGAAGTAAACTCCAATAGGGTTTGGCAACACTTGGATACCATTATGGTCTGCCACCATGAGGGTCTGCCACCATTTTGAGAAGTAGCCTGAACAGCTTGGATCATGGATGCAGCATCCTCTGAGTGCTTGGAAGGCTCAGTACTATGAAATGAAATTCAGGGAACCAATTTCCTACGTGAACATTCTTGAGCAGACGTGCAAGTCCTCTCTTCTCAATTAAAAGCTTTACTTTACTGAACCCTGTCTTGATAATTCCTGAGAGATACTCAAGCCATCTTTCCTATTGTCCAGATATAAAAAGCACTTTACTACATTGTAGTGATAAGTTTTTCAGCGTTACTGGTCTCTTTTGACCTAATTTGCATTCTGCAAAAACTGGAAACTTTTTATATCTTGCTGCTCTCTCCTTTGTTCCAAATTCTCACTATAGGATTAGGTTATACAGGCACTTAAAGGAAGGGAACCACTGACCATACTGAAATAAACCAGAGACACTAGGTCAGAAGAATTTAAGAAAATAAGAGATGAGTCAGTGTAAGGGGAGGAAAAGATCTGAATGCAGCATGCAGTATCCTTTCCACAGCCTGAACTTTGGGCTACCTTGGAATTTTCTCCTCCAGGTTAATTGTCCACTGTCCTTAATCACAATCTCCCACAAAGTTTCAGAATATGAGCAAGATGTGCATAAATTTTCTGCCAGAGTACAGCATATGTGGCCTTTAAGTCAGTTGCCAATGGAATCCTTGTTTTCAACTGAAATCTCTGGAGCCTGGCTTTCCTGTCTTCATTTCTATTAATATTCCTGTCTTTTGAGCTCTAACCAGTGCATATATCAATCTGTCACAGCATTCTTGGGCCTGTCTAGGCAATTTCTCCAACATCCTTTCTCCACTAAGTTCTGAAAACTTCTAAACCACATTATTAGGTAAAGTCGCAGCAATGACCCCACTCCTGGTACCAGTCTGTCCTAGTCACTTTCCTCATCAGTGGGGCAGAACATCTAGATCTTCAATTTAAATGGAGAAAGTTTTACTTTGGCTCACATTTTCAGTCCTATGTTTGCCTGACTTCAATGCAGAAATGGCACTGTGGAGAGGCCTGGGCCAAAGAAAGTTCCTCATCCTATAAAAGCAAAGTGAGGAGCAGGGATCAAGAATGATCCTTCTGGTTATGCTGCCAGTGACGCACTATCAACCAGGCTTCACTTCCCAATAGCAAGTCAGCTGTCATGGCCCCGTGATTGAGTCACCTTTCAAAAACTGAACCACAGAACGCACGAGCTGTTTTGGAAACATTTTAGCTCTAAATCATAATATCAGTAAATTTTAAAATAATTATATATTTTCCCTTTTCAACAATGTCATCATCTCAGAGTCCACCCTTGCCAAAACTTCAAGAATGGAGCTCACAGGGTCAAAGAAAAGAACAAAGTCAAAGAAAGAAAACATCCAGCTAGCATATGGTTCTGAGGAGCGGCTGAGCTGTGGATGAAGTCACTTCATGCTCTGTTCTGTCACTGGGACAGCAGTCTTGCTGAGGGAGAAGAGGGGATTCCAGGAAGCAGGAAATATTGCTATTGACTGGATGGATCATTTCAGATACCATTTGTCCTCCTGTCCTGAGTTCCTTCCCCTGTGGAGATAAAGGAATGGACAGGGCCAGCGAAATTGCATGTAACTCTTCATCTAGTTTCTCTCTCTCAACTTTGCCTTGCTTATTGAATTGCTGTGGCATAATTAATCTTCCAGTATTATTCAAATGGGATATCTTCAGTTATTATTTTAAACAATGTTATAAGTCATATTTTAAAGCTATTTCTTTATGCTCTTGTCTCTACTTTCTAAAGATAAAAATCTGAGAGTCAGAATTAGCAAGTCAAAAGTCTGCAGTGTTTTGGAAAATTTTCAAATGTATTTTGTTGAATTATGATATAATGCATTTTTCTGTCCGTGTGCACCATTATTAAATCAAATATTTCCATATTTCTCTATGTTGTTGAAAATATGCTGTTCTTGACATTTCCAAAAGAAGAGAGGATACATTATTCTATAAAGAACCTTCAAAAGTGAAATAATAGTAAATCTGGCTCTTCTTCCAGCCACTGTCATTCTGACCCTGCAGTGTATCTGGTGTCGATCTGACACCTTCATCTGGTGTTTCTCTAAGACACCAGTCCCTTCAGGCTCATCAGTATCACAAAGTCTACTTTTCTCCCTTATTTTTGAAAAATAGGAGAACACTAGACTGTTCAGTTGTAATGTTTCTAGTTATCTCATACACACAACATGATATTTTTTACTCTACCTTCATCTCCTTTTCCTCATACTTGATTTTTTTAATGAATACAAGATGCTTCATACCTAGTAAGCATTTACATATTCTCTTCTCTCCTATGTATTGATTCTTCCTAACACAATTCACCTGTTTATTTCATTCTAGAGTTGTGTCAACTGTAGCTGGTATGTTGGTAATAAGTGGATTCATAGGAACTCCTATATTTTAGCATATAGAAAGTAGTGCTTATTGTTTTAAATGTCCCTATCTGAAAAGTGAACAATGGTTTTTAAATAATGAAGGCACTTTTACTTTTTTCAGCTTAAAATAAATCTATTATATGATATAAAATATAGTCAAACTGGAAAATAAAGGTACATTGTTAAATATACAAAGCAAATGAAAAAAAAACTGAACAACACAAATGTTTCATTCCAAACACTAAGATAAAATGTACAATATTTATGCTAAAAACAAAGTATTTTAGGAAGAATATGCATTTCAAATGAAATTTTAATGATGCAGACAAAAACCCAAAGCCAAATATGCTATCTTGCAAATGCTTGAATATCAAGAATCAATAATGACACACAACATCAAACCCAGCAATACCAGGTACTTTTTAGCAACTTTCTTTGAAAAGATGCTAGGAATACTGAAGGAATCAAAATATGTCCTAAACATTGGCAAAGGTTTTTGTTTTCGTTGCAGGCCTATTCACAATATCTCACCTCTTCTCCTGTTTATAACTTCCTATAAAACATTCTAGATTCTTCTTAACAACATTCTCTAAACACAGTAGCTTGGATAACCGCACTTCCTCCCTAAGTGTGCATTTAAGCCTTAACAATACCATCAACATTTAGAAGTTGTTACCAAGGACTACATCTCCACCAGTGATCCTCTGATGGTCAGATGCATATCTTACCTGGATGGTCTCAAAAGTTTGCCACCTTTGCACCTGTGAGTGCTGTCACCTTTGTGTTGGTTCCTCAAGGACCATTTGTGATTCATGTACTTGAATGCCTTAATTGAAAAAAAGGTCTTATTTCTTCCCATTATGCTCACAATGGTTATATTTTATTATTTAATACAGATTGGTATTTATAAAATAAAGATTGTTTTACATTGTGTATATATTTGTATAGACCTCAAAATTAAGAAATTTTCACTTAAACCAAAATAGAATTCAGTGATTGTTGAGGATGAAATGAGATAATGTATTCACAGGAATCATACTAAAATAATCCTCATTTGAAATATACTACCCTAAGCATTATAATGCCTTGAAATTATAATAAGAGCAATTATAATATCAGTTTAAAGTAGCAGTTAAACTAAAAAAAGAGATAAACCACTTCAAGGGCAGAAAGGAGGCACATGTGGTTGCACTTGTCTGAGGCCAGTTTAATGAAAGCTGAAAGGAATTTGCTGGTGACCTTGAGTCCCTGGGTCCTACAGTTTGAATCTCCATCTTGAGACCTGGGGACCACAAAACCCTTGATACTGGAACGTAGGAGAACTGTGTGTAGATCACCACAAGTAAAAATGGGTTTTGAGTTTTAGTCAGTATTTGTCCATTTCCGTTCTTTTCACTGAGCTCTCCGCTAGTGATTAGAGCTACCCCCCATGTCTCTTGGCTCCTTTCTCACATGAGATGGTAGCTTTGGATAGAAAGAGCTGGTTATCTGCCATGTTTTCATCCATATCTTTGAACATCTTCTTGTGAGTGTGCTTCTTGATGTATCTATACACTTTGGGAAGTTTCTTTGTGTGTGAATAGGGTATTTCCTATTCAACTGCATTTCTCTGAAGTAGTATTGCATGTACCTGGTGTACATTTGGCATTATTTCAAATTTAAGCTGAAGCCTTTCTATCTCACATTCAAGCTGTCTTGCAAACATTATATTTAAGACCCTTCACATAATTTTTGGATATTTCTCAGTTTTCCCCTGCAAGCCTTTTACAAGAAAATTTAACTTTTCAAGACCAATGAACACTGTGCAGACAGTGTCAATGTTCTGCTAATCAGTAGATCAAATTTATTTCATCTGCCTGGCTTTTCTCCTTGCTGTCATCCACAAATTTTATCTTGAGATCTCAGACTTGGCATCAGAATCTTCAGTGCAGTTTCAGCGAGAGGTGTTCCCTTTTCTTGTATCACCCACACCCTGTTTTGTTCCTGCTTGTGTTTTCAAGTACTGTTTTCTGTTCCTTTAGTTCAACCTCTGCTTTCATTATTCAGTTTCTAGGAGAAAAAGCAGTTCCAGACTTTCCTGAAGTTGAGCCCTTTTATTTTTTTATTTCAAAGTTGTTGCACATTATTCTGAGATGTTTTCAAAATACATTTCACATGAATCACTTGAGACTGGAAGAATCTTCATGGGCCTGTGTAAGTTCTTGGAAGTAAGCCACCATCAACCCAGAAAGACATAGTTTAAAGGACTGGGCTTTTTGTTAAAGAAAAGAAAAAACAATTGCATCCTCCAATGTAGACATGTTGAAATTTTTATTAAGGTTTGACAAACAATTTGTGACTTCAGAGGACTGGCTTCCACTATAGGTAACTCATGGATTTAAAGGTTTATGTAGTCAGTACTATCTTCTCACTGAGTAGATAAATATACAGATGCTTCATGATTTATAATGGTACTGTTCCTTGATAAACTCATTGTAAACTGAAAACAACATGCATATAGTGCAACTATAAAAATCATAGCTTAATAACACAGTACATTGCATAGTATAGGTTGTGTACCCGTGGTACTGTAGCTGACTGAAAGCTGCTGTCCCTGTCACTACCCTGAATAACAAGAGAGCATCAGAATTCATATTAGTAGCCCAGGAGAAGGATAAAAAGTTTAAAAGTCAAAGTGGCTTCTATTGAATGTGCATTGTTTTTTGGGGCCATACTTAAATGCAGTCTATATTTCATTTCTGTGTAGTTCAGGAACAGTTTGTACTTCCACCTAGGCAGAAAAGATTTTGCCTAGTGCTTTTTCCTGTCTTACTATGTGGAGTGCTTGACTAAGAAAACAACTACAGTAGCACAAACTTGAACATCCCAGAGAAACTGAAGAGACATTGAACTTCTCTCCAGCATATATGACATCATGAGCAGAGCACAAAAGAGTGGCTGCAGAAGCTGTCTGCTGTAGATGCACAGGAGGCCTAATGACTGCAAATAGTAGCACAACTCTCTTCCTGAAGGCCAGAGTGCTGTGGGACACTCATGCTAGGCTTTCTGCTAAAATTTCCTCCTTTTACATGTAGAGCCTTACCTAACTAATACTCAGGTAAACACTATTATATTGGTTTTATTATTTTTTAATGCTTACTTTTCCAGATGGGAAATTAAGGATCCGAGTGAAAAATTAATTTTGCAAGATTTTCCTAGTAATACATAAAAGATTGAGAGTAGGCATTCCAATCTTGGGACTCAAACCCTTCCTGCCACCTAGATATTTATGTCTGATTCATTTACCTCCACTTTTTGGATCATTTTTTCTGTCATGTGTGGCAGTTCTAGAGCAAGGTGTTCCCATGCTTGCACTTTCAGGTGCATCTCAAAAGAAAAATTCTCATCTTAGAATACTGGGTTTGTGCAGCAGAAGACATTTCTTAGAACAGTTAGTGTCCTCTTTCAAATTAAAAAAGCTCTTGTGATAGTCACGGTCTCTCATTTCCCCTTTTTACACGGGCTCAACCTATCATTTATGAGCATTGTCATTGTAAAAGGTGGGGGCAATGGTTTACAGTAGTTCTATCCCATCCATCCTCCTTCAAAGCTGAGCACAAAAAGACGTTAAGGGGAGTATAATTATAATTCAGTCAAGAACCATGTCCAATGGGCAACATTTGGCCAACATGCCTGATTTCTTTTATGTCATGCTTCTCACATCGTGCAGAACTATAGGATTTATTCTCAGAAGCATCCCAATTAGATGCTCCTAGCCACAGTTTTCTTTTATGAATTGGCATGAAGATCCTTGGAGACACTAATTATGCTACTAACATTTTACTGGAAATTGAAAATGTACTTTTAATGGCTTTTCTTATTCTCATAAATATGAATTCAAAGGCATAAAATAGCAGATCCAAAAATGAGCTATTTATGGAATATGGATTTGGGGGCCAGAGAAAGATGTGTGAATTATAGCACTGGTGTTTACTGAATCTAAGAAATATTGAAATCACTAATCTTAGCTAGGCAGATGGCCTATGGCTGAAATCCCCACACAATGAGATGCTGAATCCAGATTGGATGTTAAACCCAGCCTGGAGAACTTAGGGGAAATGTTAAAGATGGATAAGGCTATACTCAATACAGAAATCCTAAGTGCAATCTTTAGTATTAAAAACAAAGGCTAAACAACAACAAAAGGAAAACAAAAATGGAACACCACTCTCTCAGAGACTCCATTTTTTCATCTGTAAGTTGCTGGTAATATTCATAATGTTTGAGGGAAGATGAACAGAGATAATCTCTGATGTACCCTGGATAATACTAACAGCAATGATCATGGTGCTAGCGATAGTGTCATACTCTTTAGGGATAATTAGCAATACCAATGTTATTAGATCAATAATATGTATATCCTTAATACTTTCTTGTTTCTATAACACCAAGACAAGAGAATTGCTCAGTTCTGTGATACTCAGAACATGATTCTTAAGGTAGGTTAATAATTTATTCAGCAAAGGCATCATGAGTATTTCAGGTCTAGGTCTGCTTTTTAATAGTAGAGAATTGAGTATCTTGACTTTTCTGGTGCATTAAATAAAGAATACTAGTTTTCTAAATTGAATATGCAATTCAAGAAACATACACAGACAGACAGACAGACAGACAGACACACACACACACACACACACACACACTCAGGGTATATGTGTGAGAATTTGGAAAAGTGAAAAGTGGAATAGTCAAATGCCACCTTCTCAGGCCTGTGCTCTATAGTAAGGCAGCCAATACTTCAAGCATCTTGGCCACTGAATTTTTTCACAAAATATTTAAGATGAAGTTTTTCTCTGAGACACTCCTCCGAGTCCAGAAGAGTGTTTGCCTCTCTGTAGGGCACAAATAACATATAGACACACTGGAAAGTGGACAGGAACAGAAAATTGTATTTCAAATAAAACAAAAAGTTTTCTACGGTGGAGAGTTCTTGAGGTTAAAGAGAGAGGGATACTCTCTAAACATGTGCAGGAATTTTTTCTTAGAAACTTATTGCTAATGGAACATTAAAGCTTATAGGTAAGCTTGCCTTTATAAGCCACTGTTCTCTCCTTGAGGTAGAGGGAATTAGGACAGTAGTATAGATTGAAGGCCTTGATCTCATGAAAAAAATTTGGGGTCAAGAAACAAAGAAATTGAAAATGAAGTGTCAAAGTGTAAAGCCTTTTATTGCAATCTTAGAGTCAAGTAGGACCACAATCTTATCTGAGGCTCAGTGTGGAAAACATTTGCCTGCATGCTTGAGTGACTGTTGGTAGTGTTTCATTTCATACGCTGTTACACTGAGACCTTTCCCTTTCAGACTATTGGCAAGAAGCCAAACCCAACTGCTTGTTTCAAAGCTTCTCAATATGGCTGTTTGCAAGCTCCAAAGGCAGCCAGGAGAAAGTCTGGCCCCATGATGGGTGCTCTAATCTTATGTAATGCATTCCTGTATACGTAATTATGCTCATCTTGTCCCCTTTGTCACATTCTATTAGGTAGAATCAAGATAACAGGTCTTGACTTCACTCAAGAGAAGAGAATTACACAAGAAGGTGAATACCAAGAGGCAAGGATCACAGAATCCACCCCACAGTCTGTCTATCACAGCTACAAAAGTGTTGAGTGCTGCAATCTTATCTTGTTCTAACAAGAATGTAATTAATTAGTTATACATTTGGGGATTGTTTTTCAGCATGGCAGAGTCCACAGAGATGCACAAAGCTTAAAACTTTTTTGAGAAGTTGGCAGTTTGAATCTAGTAGAGAAAATAAGATATAATTTTAGAGTCCAATGCATGAAAGAAGAACCAGTCATTACTGGAATCGAACCTGGGTTTCTTCTGGAGGGTGGAAGAATTTTTCATCACACATGTAGGGTAGTTCAGTTTGGGACAACAAACCAAGGAAATAGTGCAATTATAAGTGAAATGAAGAGATTTCATTACAGCCTTAAAATTTTGGTTTAATCTTAAATACTAGCATCTAAAAAGTTGGAGGGTCTTTTATTTTTTCTCCAAGTTAGTTAATATATGTATTGATAGGAAAGACAATATTATGACAGTGACATAAATTGGCGCCAGAGAGCTGAAGACAAGTGAACAGCTTTACAAGGGATTTTTGGAAAGACTAGGGCCCTGTGAGGTAGTTAAACTTGTCATTCTGATAGTACAAAGTACCTCATGAAATTTCTGAAAAAGCTTCTTAAATCTGTATTCTAGTTGCTTATAAATGCCAGACACAAGAGTTAGCTCCCTAGAAAATGAGCACAGGTATAAATGGCCTCTACATTACAAGTGTATAATATGTATTTTGTTTGTTTGTTTTGCAACTCGAAACTTACCACCTTTTCATTTATAATTCTGCAAGGTTGCAATGTATAAATATACAAGTATATGTGTGATGCTTTGAGCTATTTGAGTTATACAAATTATTATATTACTTCACTAACCTAAATACCTTCATGTGTGTTTATTACATGGAGGAATACTTTCCTACATACCTACAGTTAACCCGCAACATTGCAAACCTAATGTTTCTAGAATAACCAAGCCCATAAATTCTATTTAACCTTTGACCAATTTTAATAATGTTGCTTAACAAAATGAGCCAAGCCAAGATAATGTAGGTGTGATGTATTTTATTTGTAAAACTTTCTCAGTTTTTTTATTTATAATTTTAGAAAAGATTACCAATAAGATACTTGCTCAAATGTTCCTTAGTATTTAGTTTGGATGTTCTGGTGCCTGAATCTAGGTCATATATTTTTATCCAAAATAACCATAAAAACAATGCTGTTTACATTGAAAGCTATGCAGTGCCAGTACTATGGGTTTTTTCCTATAAAGTGCTTTGCACACTGGTGTCCCTTAAGCTAAGGTTGGGTCTACTAGAGATCTTTTCTTTACAATGATTATCTTTTCATTTTGAAAATTAATAAGCACTTTGTGAGGACATATCTTGAATAAATACACCATATTTTAAATCTTATTTTAAATCATAAATCTTATTTTATATTACACTTCTCAAGAGTTTTTCTTGAATTGTTTTTATATGTGACAGTAAAATTGGGTTGTCAAATTGATAAGATTCAGAATCACCTAACAGATTATTAAAGCATACTTCTTGGGACAGATTATTAAAGCATACTTCTTGGGGTGACTGGGTGGATCACGGGATAACCTTGGGTACTACACTGTTTCCCTGGACCCTTCCTCTCTAGCCCTGCTTGTCTGCCCTGCTTACCAGTGGCCATGAACTGAACAGGCTTATTCTGATAGGCCTTTCTACCATGACCCTTCTTCCCTGGGGCCAGCTAACCATGGACTGAACCATCTGAAACCAAAAGCTGAATAAAGCTCTTGTACTTTAATGTCTGTCTGGTATTTGGTGGCAATAACAAAAAGTTGACTAACATATTATGAAGCTAACAAAGGACTCTACTGCTAATATTGTTATTACCCTTACATTATTATGTAGCATTCTAGCCTAAAGTACTGTTTTCTTTTCTCCTCTCTTATTTGTGCCTTTATACACATCAATATGGACTTCCATTTTTAATGCAATTTAATCTATTGCCTGCAATATTTATTCTTCTGCTGAAATTACTCAAAGTGACCTGTGGAAGACTCTTTCCAGTTGACTTCTATATATGTTTGACATTTTCCTATTTTTTTGTGAACACAATTTTCCTGGTTGTCATAGTAGGATATTCCAATTCCATCTTGAATTTTCACTGCCCCAATCTTAGAACCATTTGTCCATGGAGTTCTCATTTATTTCAGTGATAGTTAGAAATGAAGATCTGGATGCCAGGTGCCCACTGTCACTAGTTTTTCATTTGACAGAGCTTAGAATAATATAAATACTATATATATATATATATATATATATATATATATACTTTCTATCTGCTGAAATTACCTGTAGTAACTGAAAATTATGCATTTTCATGAATACTTCCAATTTAAATCCAACAATTTATTCTAGGTTCTCTATTTCTCTATATGTAATTTTATTTCCAGATATCAGGAAATTTGGTTCCTGTTATCCTAGTATATTCCTTTCCTTACATGCTCATTCCCCTTACCATGTGTTAATATATTACTGACCAATCCTCATCAGAGTAGCAAAATCTTTCAGATGTGTTATTGCTGAGATGGCAATGCTTGCTCAAAAGCTTATTGATCCCTCAAATCCTGGTGGACAGTACCATATCACTGAGCTACACTGTGTGCTTGGCTCCTGGTCCTGCCGTGCCACTGTGCTTCCCATTTTCTTTCAAAAGTCCATCAATCTCCTCTCACTGTCATTCAATGCTGAGAAGCAAAGGCTTGTATAAGAAGGTGAGATTGCAGTATGCAGTGTTTTGTTTTATTAAACAACATGAGAGGAATTTTTGGAGGTCACAGTAGTTAAGTGAAAAAGGGAAAGCATTCTGCTCTTAAGCTATTTCGATTAAAATCCCTAAAATTCCCTTCCTAGGGTAGGTAGTAGTTGTGTGCATGGAATGTTGTCATCTGTCAGTCAAATCTGAATTCACATATCACTATACAACTTAGTAGCTGAATGCCTTTGGGAAAAAAAACCCATAATATCTGTCAGCCAAGGAGTGGAAAGATTTGAGAAAGTCTTGTGGAAGAGCTACAAGTTGACAAAAAAGGATTCCAGTGAAGACATAAATAAAATAAGGGTTCCAATGAAAGATACTTCTCGTATTTGGTCAAATATAAACTGTGGTAAGTTGGTAAGCTGGTGTGTGTTCTCTGGACAGGAGACCACTGAGGATGGGACACGGATAATCTCTGCGGCAGGATTACACCCTAACCTTCTCAGTACCCCGCTCATTCTGTGCGCCCGCCAGTCAAACCACAGAGGCGGGTGATAGGTCCTCCTGGGCAGGGAAAGGAAGTGAGAAAACCATTTGACAAATCATTTAGAATAACAGAATCTCAGAAATTATTTAAATGGGACTGCTCACCACTGGTTCCTGAGCTCAAAAATATTAGCTATATGGTCTTATTTTTGCTTAGAATCATCAACATTCAAATCTAGGATGAGGTTATCTCCATAGTGTAAGTTCATCATGTGTGGGAGAAGATTTTGAAACATAGTAAAGGATCCTGATACTGTAGTATATATGCACATTGTCATAAGTGTGTATGTGAACTTGCTTCCTTCAAGGTGACTGGATCGGAAGAAATTTCTGTGGAAGTAGTGTGAGAAACCCTTGCTAATCTGGCATTTCTTTATCGGTCATGTAGTAGCCTATTATCTGTCGATGAATCTGCCCTGATATGCATTCTAGCTCCCTAAACCAGAAAGTGATGGTAGAAAAAATCACTTTAGATGCATTTAAGGCAATTTGAGTCACGCTACAACAAGGATAAGTCTTGAGAATCTCATGCTACTCAAAATGATCCCATGATAGAATGACTCATTTAGGATGTTTCAACTTACATAAGGTACCCAGAGTGCTCAAATCCATAAAAGCAGAATGTAGAATGGAAGTTGTTGGAAGCTGGATGGAAAGAATAGGAATTATTGTTTAATGGGTGCAGAGTTACCATCCTACCATATGGAAGGAGCTCTGGAGAGAGATATGGGTGGTGGTTGCATAAAAATGTGAATGTACTAATGCCACTAAATGTATGCTTGACATGGCTCAGAGGAGGGATTTTAGTTCTATTCCTTTTACCACACTTTAGAAAGGGGAAGAGCTACAAGTATAAGCCACATCACTTTAAAAAGTGGCTTTGGGGTATTTGTAAGAAGAATGCTTTTTCTGACCATTGACATGCCAGCCCATAGGAGTCAGGGTCCATATTATTGATCCTCAGGCTAAGGATGCCCATGTAGAGGTTTTTATACTCTTTTTTGGTTAAAATGTGTATGTGCTAGGCCAGAGATGGTGGAAGAGGGATTGAAAAAAATCATGGGTGAGTACAGAAGACATGAAAGCCATGAAAGGAAATACTTTGTATAGCCTTTGGAAATAATTTTTCACTACCTCTTGGAAACTGCTTGGTAGGCTAGGACTTGTGCAATATTTCCACTTAAAGTTAATTCATAAATGTGGTTCTGGAGAGCCACTTTCACTTAATGATTAGCTTTTACTCATTTCCTTGATTTTCAGTGAAAAAGCACAATGTAAAATTATTACAGATTTTATTCATCTACTCTGTGGAACATGGCCTAATGGAAAAAGCTTTGTTATGCATTATGTTAGCACAAATCATAGTGAGTAGAGTCAGAAAAAAATTTCGTGAGGGTTATCAGAGACCCGCTTATACACAGTCAGTTACTGGGGAACACTGGAGTTCTCAATCTCCTGCTCAAAGTTATGGTGCATGGAAAGAAAGAAAGAAAGAAAGAAAGAAAGAAAGAAAGAAAGAAAGAAAGAAAGAAAGAAAGAAAGAAAGATTGAAGGAAGGAAGGAAGGAAGGAAGGAAGGAAGGAAGGAAGGAAGGAAAGAAGGAGGGAAGGAAGTGTAAGGGACAGCGACTTTTAGCACATCATTTTAAGATAGCATAATTCTAGTCTTAATATAAGCCTCAAAATGTGTCTTGAGAAACATCCTGAAGGGGTTGTAAAGAGTGAACTTTGCAATCCTGACTGCCCTGGAATTCTTCTCCTTGCCTGAGTTGTTAAAGTATATATCATTGTGGCCAGAGCCTGACCCAGTCATACGATGCAAGGAAAACAACTGTGGCCAGGCCTAAACATTCCAATCTATTACCATGGAAACCAAAAATGTATATAAGATGAGAACAAAGGCAGTTAAGGGCCACATTCACTGATCGGCACATGGGGAATGGGGAGCAAAGACCGGTCCAATTCTTTTATTAAAGTTAATTAAACTCTATTTGTTCTGAATGAGTTCTCTGATCTTCTGCAGAGTTCAACCCAATTTTTGATTTTTGCCATAACAGAGGGGAGAGACAAAAATGGTAGATGCATGGGGATCTAGGATGACCAGTTGCTCTCAGGGAACAGAAGGCCACAGGCACATGGACACTTGGCATTATTCATAACATCTGAGTCAGGGACAGTGAGTGCTGGGTGGTGGGTGTCTCCTGGAACAGTAATGGTGAGTGTGGTGGGCTGGTAAAAACAAAGCACTCCTGCAAAGACAAGAGCAAGGATGAGACAGGGGCAGTGAGAAAACTTCAGTTTCCCAAGGTGCCTTATGGTCTTCAGCGATTCTTACTTTGCCCTGTGAGTGTCCAGCAATCACTAGGCCTAGGGCTTCCAGCTATGACCAGAAAAGAGCAGGGAGTTTCTGTGGTCCAATCTGCCTCAAGGACAGGAAAAAGACAAGCTTGAATGTCCCCTGGATTCAATTTATAATTTGTGGTACCTAACAAGGGGGGAACACTGGAAACACTCAGCAATCTAGTGCCTTTCTGTGTATATTTGTGTATATATGGTTGTGCATTTTCACTTAAAATGTTACTGACTTTTAAAAAAAGTATTCCATACAATTGAACAGTATTTGGAAAAGATTGGAAAAAAATGTAAATAGAGAGAAAAGATCATCTAATTCCAGCAATAAAGCTAGCCAGTATTCACATATAAAATGCCACCTCAAAGCTGCAGTTGAAACAAACATGACCTGCATTGCTATGTCTATTTTTTTTTATAATCCTTGCAATTCTCACCAAATGTTATTTCTCCATGTGACAAATAAAGATGCCAGCAACTTGATTTTAGTTTGCCTTGCCTTGTTAAACTCATCTGTTTCAGTCAGAGGCCCACTTAGGCTGATAAGGTAAGTCTGTGTACTCACTGCTTCCTGATTTGTAGGTTGTTCAGTCTACAGAAAGAGAAGGACAAGGGAAGCACAGCTTTGATAAGCTGCACCATCAGGAGAGAGTTCAGACATCTTCAAATAGGAAATCTCTCCATATATACAGGGGTAAGTGCCCAAGCAGCACCCTGTCCAATTTTTCTAAAGAGACCTGAATTCAAAACCTTTCTAAATGATTAGTTGCAATACAAAACAATTATGACATTATGTTAAAACATGACTTTTTTTAAACTATAAAACTTATCACTGTCTTTGAGATGCTAATGTGTTTTGTCAATCCCCCATTTTATTTGATAACCAGAGTTCTTTCTCATGGACCATCTTGCAAAGCAAGTTCTCTGTAGAACTCTTTTGGGGCACAAGCTGCTCCATATGATTTTTCTTTATGCCATGAATATCAAGGTGAGAGAGAAGGAGAGGGTGCCATCCATTTTTAGAGTCAACCTGGAAGGTCCTTGACTAGTCCTAAAATTTTCTGTATGGATCTTTGTCAGAGATGACCTTGTCTAAATAGGTGTAGGGACCAACACAGGTGATGGGCCCTCGCCCTTTATGGCACATATTCCTGGCCTCTTCTACTTTATTCCTTCTTAATGCAAAATGATATTTTAGAGAGTAGGTGAGAAAAGGAAAAATAATCCTATTTTTCTTTGCCAATACATGAAACTTCCTAGCTTTCTGTAGCTAAGGCCAACCCAGTCAGCCAGTTTGGGTTAAAGCAAGAGAGATGAAAATCAGCTATGGAGGCAGATTTGGGTGAAGTAATGGATTCTTGATAGGACACAAAAAGAAACAGGTCATTCTTTAAGAATATCTCTTTGAAGTTAAGGCAAAGGTCATTTGCTATGGTGTTTAGATAACAGTAATAACCACGGCAACAATAACAATTACTATTACCACATTTTTAGTATCTGCTTATAACCACTGCAACAATGACCATTACTATTGCTGCATTTTTTAATGTTCCTACTTATGATAAACATTTGTTCATTTTTTGTGATACTTGGGATTGAACCTATAACCTTTATACTGACTAACATACTCAGCCCTTTTATTAAAATTTTATTTAAGGTACGGTCTCACTATGTTACTCAGTTGGGACTGAAATGTGTGATTTGCCTGTCTTGACCTCTTAAGTGCTCTACGATTACAGGCATTTGACACCGTGCCTAGACTATTGTTTCTTAAATGGATTTGAAGCTTGCAAGAGGGGGATATAAATTTAATAAAGATTATTCAGTAGTTTAAATTTGTCAGAGCAGAAAGACAAAAGTAATTTCTGTCTGGATGACTTGATTGAGCTGCTATACTAAAACTGCAACTAACATCCCAGTGTCTTTTTAATTGAACTATGAAGTTCCTCATGGTTTGAGTGACATTTTGTGAGATTTTCAGTTATGAGCAGCTCAAAACATCCTAATGAACACATATTTAAGTTTGCTTGCTTTTGACATATGTTATCTTTAATTTTTTTCCCTATTCTTGCTATTTAAATTGAAGAACATCTTATGTCATGTGAACATTTCTTTTGAATACTGGAAATAGTGTTTCAGTATATAAATAACATTTTACTGATGGCTATATACCTATTAATTTGATTTTTTAAATTACCATTTCTTTCTTCAGATTTGGATGGTTCTTTAGATTCAGTAAGAGATCATTCAGTCAGGGATGTCTAAGAAAATGTGTACTCATTTTTCAATGCATTGGAGACTGTGCTCTGAACAAAAACAATAAAATATATAGGAAAAATGTATCAGATTGAGTATTCACTATTTACTTTTCTAAAGTAATCACTACTAGGTTAAACTCTAGGCTTCCTCAGAACATTTCAAAAGGGATTTAAGTGACCAACGTAAGACTACCAGGCTCTATCCCACTGTTCAATGCTTCCAAACATGTGACAGTTCAGCTGGTAAGAAGGGCTGTGAGAGTTGGGTTGCACATATCCAGAAGTTGAGGACAAATACATCAGCGATCACATAGTGATGTGCAATTATGGATTCTGGGGACGCACCATAGTTGGGATCTGTCATGTGATGCAGACATGCTATTAAAATGTTTTCTTATGTCTAGGCAAGTGCTCTGCCACTGAGCCAAGCTCCCAGCCCGAAATGTTTTCTTATGTCTAGACTTGCACAGCAGGTGCTTTTCTGCTTCCTGACTATAATACAGTACATTCACCCTGCAGTCAGGGATCTCGGACCTCAGCCATTCACTCAGTAGTTCTTTTCACTTTGGTTATGCACTGGGACTTGTGAAGATCACATGTATCACTATGGTCTTTGAAAGGTTTTGAAGAGCAAACATTGATCCAGGGGGGAATTGTATCAATCTAGTGGCCTACTTTGCCTAACTTCCTTAACACCACTACTTACCACACCCAAACCATCCAGCTTTTCCAAAAAAGGGTATATTATCTACATTGATAAAATTTTGATAAAATTTTTTTCAAACTTTGAAATAGTGCATGCTACTTGGCCTTTGATAACAGAACTTACTCAGATCCATTGATGCATGTGTTTGTGTGTGTGTGTGTGTGTGTGTTATAATTAAAATGTTGTACCTGTAATGTTCATTAAAGGAGAACAGAAATTTATATTGGCAGGTGCACTTAGGGACAATAACCATGAAAATGATAATGAAGATGGGGATTTAAGTGGCTCTGATCTTTTCTAATTTTGCTCAATTCCAAATGGGATAGTTAGGCCATTGTCACATTTTGTTTATTCATTTATTCTTTCCATCCTTCCTTCAGATTTTCTTCCTCATTTCTCAGGATCTTCCTAAATACCCCTCACTTCCTGAGCACTATTGCAAGTGCTCAAAGAAGAGTTATGTTTCAATTATACAGGGAGGAGGAAAGCATAGTGCCTGACTGTGTCTGACGGGGTCAGATTGCATTTTAGCTCAGCCAAAGGGAGAGAGTTAAGAAAAAGTTTTTTGTAAGCCTATCTTAATCCTTTTACTCTGCACTAACAGAATACTTGAGTTGGGGTAATTTATAATGAATATAGATTTACTAGCTCACAATTGTAGAATCTGAGAACTCCCAAGTGAAGGCACAAGCAGCCGGTGAATGCCTTCTTTCTGTGTCATCCCGTGGCAGAAGGTGGAACAGCCAAGGCAAATGAGAGCTGGTGCCCCTTGCACCCAGATGTTCCTCCCTGTGCGAAAGGAAAGCCCTCATGACCAAGTGCTTTGCATCAGGTGCCAAGTCTCGGAGTAAGTTTCAATGTGAGGTATGAAGAGAGCAAAAGATCCAAATTATAGAGCACAACACCAGGTTAAACATTAACACCTAGCCTGCAAAGTATGAGCTCAGACACTGCCATAACTTTGTTCCGAGTTTATATCAGTTCAAGCAATTTTCCTTGCTTGTAATCATGATTTAATATATTTATGCGTGTCCATTAAGCACACACCATTCCTTTGGGATGATCTTTGTCCAGCCCTTCTTGTTGTCTTGGAGAAACTCCATGAAAGATCCCTTCTATCACATGAGTTGGTGAGGCCAGGTCTCTGCGTTCCTTCCTCGCTGGAGGTGAGCAGCTACCCACGTAAATCAGAAGCTGCTGCCTCTTATATGAGAAACCCAAAGTATATGTACTTGAAACGGGAAAACAAAGAATGGGCAGATTATAAGCACTGGAGAGCGAGACCTTTTCAGATGGAAGGGGATCTGAGGGGAGGGAGGAGGGAGGAAAAATAAGAAAGCATTAAGATGTGATGTATATATCCATAATGAATGCATTCATTACGTATCACAAATATGTTCTAGTAATTTTTTTAGCAGAACAAAAAAGAAAGAAGCTGAGGGACAAGACAGGTCCACCTGAAATCTATCCTGGTGGATATTGTGACAGTGACAGATGCATCAGGGTGTCCGGGGTTGCGGTTACCATAACAACCCCAAGGCTGATCTAGGTTCTGGCATTAGTGAGACTGGAGTTCAAGCTGAGATGTCTTGGCCACAGACGCACAGGGGCAATTTCCACTTCTGTATCCTGTTGTAGGGGACGCGGACTTTTTTTGCCAGTTTTTCAAATGACCAATGTTGCTCTTTTGAGCTTCCTTTTCAAATCCGCTATTGCTGGTTCTTGCAATGAAACAATGCTGAAGACTAGTTCACTCTTTGAAAAATATTATGATATGACCAACATCATGTTCCTATGTAGTATTCTTTGTGGAGTATGTATTTCTCCATAATATTTGAATTGATGTGATTTAAGAGATAAAATAATTCACATATAGTCATTTTTAAGCAACTGCAATGTATCATTGTATGTCTTTTTTTCTAGTATTTTCCCTTTAATAATTACTAGAGATTGGTTTATTGGGCAAAGGACAGAGAAACTGTCATACCAGACATTATTTACAGCCTTTTTACTAACTAGGTTTTCCCAATTTTAGTGCTATGAGCAGAGTGTAGTATTTTCAATCTCGTTGTAACATGATTCATTGGAGGATTTCTAATATCCTCATATATATACTCATAATATTCCTATATATATGAAACAAAATACTGGAAACCCACAACAAAAAGGAGCAGAGGTTTGTTATGGTTGTGTTTCAGTTATCACTGGCTGGCTCCCAGGCAGGATGGCATAACACAGAAGCACGACAGAGAAATAGCTGCTCACCTCATAGTAGGCAGGAAGCAGAGAAAGAAGGAAGGAACTTTGTATAGGTAGGAGACATGTCTGTCGCGGTTCCATCCCAGTGACCTACCTCTTCTGACCAGGACCCAATCTTAACAGCATACTTAGTTATAAACTTATCAGGAAACTAACCCTCCAATAAGTGATAAGTATAGCATTCACAGGGTCCAGTTATCTCCCAAAAACTCTACCTATAAGCATGTGAGGCTTCAGAGGAGCAACTAAATACAAACCATAGCATATCTACGTACATATGTGCATGTATCCATACACGTATGCATGCGTGCATATACATTTAAAGCACACAAGGGCTCTAGTTTATACTTTCAATATGAGGAAAAACAGTATTTCTATACATTTTTACTTGAGAGTTCTACTGATTTTCCTGTTCATGAAACAAGAACTTTTCCTACAGACAACTAAGGAAAAGATCAACTGTTGATACATTTGACATTTTCAGCATCCCGGATTTGAGAAAATTTAAGAGTTGAAAACAGCTTAGGGGATATGGTAGGAAGGGGATTAAAGAGTGGAAGTTGAAATAAATCCCTTTTGAGTAATTTTCAATCCTGAGAATTCAACTCCTGTAGTTAGGGAAAAGGCCACATTGTGACTCAAAGTGCTAAATTCACAGCAGAACTGTCTTCAAGGTGACTCTTTCCTCTTTTTGCATGTTGCCCTTATGGCCTAATTTTCTCTCCTTTTTCTGTTTTACTGCTTTCTAGGGGATGTAATCTTGATAACATTTCTCTAATGGTCACTTTCTGATTAAGTCTTTTAAACTCAGCCAACTTATAACTGGGCATTTACTTTTCTTCATGTCCAGGGTCTAGAGATTTTACATTGTTGCTTCAAAAAACAGAATTTCTATCAGCAAGTTGCCTTTTCAAAGAAGGTAGTGATAAGCAGGGAGGAGAAATGTGGTGTCTAAGAGATAACTAAAACTACTGGTCAGATAAAAAGAGTGCTGGATTTCCTTGATAACTGGGCCAATTTCATAGGTTGCTTTACTAACATACAAGGATAACACAATTTTAAGGCACAGATACTACATGAAATATAAACTGTAAATTGTTGTGAATACAGATGCTCTTCTAAATGCAGTGGGGTTATATCCTGATAAACATATCACAATTTGAAAATATCATGAGTTGAAAATGCATTTCATACTCTTAACCTACCAAATGCCATAGCTCAGCCTACCCCACATTAAACACAGAACATCTACAAGAGCTTGGGGCGCATAGAATCTTTTAAATAAAGCATTTTTAAAAGAATAATAGTTGGCCATCTCATCATGTTTTAATGCTGTACTGAAAGTGAAAATGTTTTCTCAACTGTGAAATTGGCATAACATGTATTGCTGTGATAATTGAGAAAATAAATGACATTAATGTCATGAAGGAATTTGCATAGTATACAGCAAAAATTTAATGAATAGCAGCAAATTTCAGTTTGTAGTTTTACTCACCCATTTGCCTAACACATGGCTACTGTCTGAAATTGATAGATCTACTCCAGACTTCTTCTCATCAATGTTTGTGTGGTATGTCCTTTTCCATTCTTTTAATTTAGTGAAAGCTTTGTATTTAAGGAAGGCTTAGATTTTGTTTGTTTTTAAATCCAATCTGAGTGCCCTTTAATTGATTTATATATTTAAGTTAAATACCACTATAATAGGATCAAAAGTGACAATCTGTTGCTTTCTAGGCATTTTATTTGCATTTATACTCAGATGCATTTCTGTTGCACTTTGTCGTTCTCCCTGTCTTCCTGCCTTAATTTTTTAAAAAGAGGAAATCTATTCTTAATTGATTTTCTTCTACATTTTGCTATCTAGTGTCTTATTCTGGATACCATATTATTATTTTTTTTATTTATTTTTATTTATTTATTTATTTATTTATTTAGTCTTTTATGCTCCTCTTGACTTTGACAATTTCTTAAACTTCCCTTTGCATTTATTACCTTGGTAGTTGTGAGTACTGGTCAGGTATTTTGTGGGCTGTGTCTCAGTCTGGCTTTATATGACATCTTCCTTTGCTTAGACTGTAGTTCCTGGGTTTCTGGCATTCCTATGACTACAGCTTCTAATAGTTTATTGTCCAACCAGTCCATAAGTAGCTACCAGAATAATTTGGTGTTTTTCTTTTATAGTGAGCTTTGCTCCAGAGAAGTGGCTCCCAGAGTTCCCACATTTCCTTGATATCTGTCTTCAAATTTTGAGGTGACACTTTACCCTGTAACTTCAATTATATTGTGAGACTAATGAAAGTGTCTGTCTTTCCATTTTTCCAGTAGGAGTTCACCACACCTCCCCAGGGGTCACACTTTGTACCTTATCCTGATTGGGGTAACAAGACTTGAGTCTATGTAGATTTTAAGGCAGTAAGAAGTAGTATGTACATATATTTCAAAGAATCATCACCTCCTTATAACACCCCTACTTTATTGGAGTCTTTAGAGATTTTTCAGGCAATTCTCCTTAAGGAGTGGAGGTCTGCTTCTATTATCAAGAGGGTCTAAGAAGTATTTTACTGCTTTATCTATATATTTCCATAGAACTCCTTGCAAGTTCCAGGGTCTTTCCTTTCCCAATGAGTTCATTAAATTTGCCATAAAGTACCTGTATGGTCACGCGATTAGATGTTCACTTTGTTTTGTAATTTGATCATCTGCAAAATAAGACTTTGAGTTTCATTTTCAGAAATCTCAGTCTTGTAGCTACAGGTAGAAAGATAGTCTTTTAGTACAATTGTAAAAGCCTCTGGCATCCTTAAGTAGTCCTTGATGTGTGAATTTAAAGTTCTGAATAAATAATTTTATTTGAAGGTCTCAAATGAATTTAAATGCAACAGTGCAATTGCACTATATACACTGTTTTTACAAAAATATTCGGTGGTGGCCATCATTTCTACAGGTATCTGATTCAGCGTCCACAGATGGTCATTTAATGAGGTGTTTGGCTACTGCTCACCAGAGACTAATAGTGCCTCATTTTCCAACGACAGCACAATAAGGGTTTAATCATATCCAAGAACCATTTCCAGATAGCCCATAATCAATTCTGGGAAGCTATCCTTAAAATTCTTTTCCTCTGGAGCTTCTTCCAGTTTCTATGTCTGTGTCACTTAAGATTCGCTCAGAAATGAGCCCCAGGGAATGATATGATATAATTAGCCCATGAATATTGGTTGATTACACCCAACTGTGTGATTACACTCAACTGGTAAGACGACTCTGTCTGCTCCTTCTACTTCTGGCTATGAACCTAAAGGCAGAAAACAAGTGGTAGGAACTGGCAGACGTGTTTGAAGTGGTGGTGAGCATGACAGTAGGATGTTGGAAGAAAAGAGTCGAAACCCATACTCGTCTTTCTCCAGGGAACCTGTGCTTTCCATTTTTAAGTGTCCAAACTTATTTTGGGGATGACTTTCAAAGGAATGTGAAGATTTGGCCGTAGAATAACTCTAGTATTTGGCCCGGGGCTTAGGAACAACGAAGGAAGAGATTCTATGCAGGTGAAACAACTGGCAAATCTGCTACCTGTACTAATGAGATGAACCCTAAGAGCAGCAAAATTGTGCTTTACCTCCAGCAGCCCTGACCTGCACTGACTTTCTCATGTTCTTCCTTACTTGCAACCCCTAAAGCTCTTGGACAGATTTTCAAAAATTTGTTTGTTTTGCTTTTGTGACAAACTGAACCAGGAACATACAGAGATGGGCATCCTGGGAAATATAGTTCAACTTACTTGACATGAAAGCCTCTTTATTAGAGGAAAGCCTCCAATCACTCAAGAACCCATGTTTTGGAGACCTAGAATGATGTCATTATCTAGAAAATAACAGTACTAAATTTGTGTTGTTTTTTATATTTCTCCCTACTGGGTTGATTTTCAGCAAATAATCCTGATGAACATAGTCTATGAGTTTCCTTATCTTCATCCTCTTGTTGATTTTCCAGAAATAGTCTGTTCCAAGGAAAGTTCCTTTGCTGATAGGCTTTTTGCCCATTTGAAGAAAGAATTCTTAGTTTTGCATTTTAATCTAAATTGTAATGGAAGAGTAAAACATTCTTCCAATGAATATTTATTGAGCACTTACTACATCCTGGGTACTAAGACATCTTTTGAAACCTAGTATTCTTTCTTAATAAAGCTTGCTGACCCAAATTCTGTACCCTGTCAGCACATCGTAAAGGTGTGTGCTGGAAGTTGGCATGGGGAGATGTCACATGGACCCCAGCATGGCTAATCACCTAGTATCCTCTTCCCCAGAACCTTCAGGGCCTACTGGAGAAAGGCAGTCATATGTTGAGGCAGGTAGGGTCTAAGTAGAGGCAGAGTCAACACCTTTTCCAAACTTTCACCAAGCTATGTCAGGTATGAGAACTTTGATTCCTACATTCAGATCACCTGAGATTTCTCTCTTTTCTTCATGTGGATTCTTACTCCCTTTCCAAGTTTAGCAACTTTGTCTCATTTCCGTTTCTTCTTCTTTTTATTCCTCTGTAAAGAATTCCCCTAAACATGCATTTAAATTTTTATTAAGTGCTTTCTCTACTATATTTATATATTGTCTTTCTGTTTGCCAAACACAGAGTAGAAATGAAAATTTTATGTGGATATTAAGACAAGGATGTAGCTTATTAATTAGACAGTTTATAAATGAAAGAGGCCTGTGCTTGTTAATGTGAGGGAAAATGGGCTAGGAGGATCCTTTTTCTTCTGTTCTTCCCAGAGGTTATTCTGAAGGCTGTTGCTACAAACCTCTCTAATGATCATCTTCCACTGGAGCAGGAAAGGGGAGGGTCAGCTCTTTGGTACACCAGATAAGTTAATTAAATTCTTCTCCCTCCTGAACTGTGATATAATTAAGTCACATACATATGAGGAAAAACAGCAGTAGCCAGGCTATTTAGCTGGCAAGATAGATTCAATTCCAGATGGCTCTTAAGAAATGCTGCTCTACCTCATAAATGTTTCTAGCATTTCGGAATATTTACCTGTGAGATCAGAGATGTAATGTCTTTTTTAAAGTTCCCAGGTGATTTATTTATAGGCAGGATCAAAGCTGGATCAAAGACAGTTTTTTGTGTTTTTTTTTTCCAAGGAGTTTGGTAGCAGTAGAGAGTAATTTAAAATCATTGCAGGGCCAAATTGAAGCATCTTTATTCTGATCTGTATCACATAAATATCCAGCGCTGTAATGTAGCCCAGAGACATGATGGCACCGAGGTACTTTACCCACCTTGATCACATGTGCAACACTGGGAGGTATGTGTGTGAACCTAACTCCTTGCACACAGGCATACGCAGAACAGTGACATAGATTCACATGGCAGGGAGATTCTGGGAGAATGCAGAAATTCACCCCCATTTCTAGAAATGGACAATACCTTGGTTCACAAACACCACTGTTTAAGAACAATTCAGTTCAAAAACAGAAACTACTGGCAAAATTTGCTTCAGTCCACAAATTTTGCATCAGTAAACAACATGAGCAAGGCCATTTCTCCCACATTAACATGATCAATGTGGCCATCTTTCCCCAAATCATGCAACAAATTAAGTTTTTGAGTCAAGGTACTACTGTAGGCAAGACATGACTGAGGCATACACTAAAAACTGTGCTCTCTGAAGCTTTTACCTAGGTTCTTAATGCAGAATGTTGGAAATCCTCCACATACTGCCTTTCTCTGTATGCAATTTCAATTTAGTCTTTTTTATTTTAAAGATAATAGAACAAAAACATATTAACAGACACACAGACATTTGCAAAATAACATAAAAAATACAAAAAGTACAGTATTTCACACAAGATTATAGGAAATTAACAATGGTAGTTGTATTACCTGTGAATATCTTTAAATTGGTTACTCAGATAAACAAATGTAGGTATGTAAGATTGATCAAACAATTAACCATTAACTGTTCCTCTCAGCAAAGTAATAGAAATCAGTAGTACAACTGTCTTAACTATCCTGTGTATACATATATACATATTTTCCCTTCTTTCTTTCTTTTCTTTTTTTCCTCATCTCACTTCTTTCCATTTGAACAGTTTCTTTCCCTTTCACAATATCTATTGTTCCTTTTAGATTTTATTCTTTCATGTTCTCACACTAGTGAGATAATATGATGTTTACACATTCGGGTCTGATTTATTTCACTTATGAGTATGGTCTCTATTTGTGACCACTTACCTATAAAAGCCCTGAGTTTACCTTTGTTTATACCCGAACAATATTGCATTATATAAAAATACCACAACGTTTTTATCTATTCCTCAGTTTATGGGCATTTGGGTTCCTTCCACAATTTAGGTATTACAAACTATGCTGCTAAAAACATGGGTGCACATATATTGCTGATATGTTTTCAGTTCTTCTTGAAAAATACCCAAAAGGGAAATACCTGGGTTGAATGGGACTTCTAATTGTAGTATACTGAGGAATCTCCAAACTGATTTCCACAGTGGTTTTACCAGTCTACAGTCCCACCAACAGTGAAGAAGAATTCCTTTTCCCCACAGCTCCTGCAGTATTTGTTGTTGGTTGATTTCTTGATGATAGCCATTCTTCTTGGGGTGAGATGGAACATTGGTATTGTTTTCATTTGCATTTCTTGAATAAGTAATGTCCTATGATATTAAATATTGTGTCATATGCCCTTACTCTTTCAATGATATGTGTTATAAAAAGTGAGATGAGAATCACCACCTACAAAGAGGGTACTGCATGACATTTCAACTGGAAAGAAGATTGTACTAAGATTTGTTCCCAAATCTGGTCTATCGCCTTGTGAATAATGTAGGAAAATCAATTGGTTTTTGATGCTGGCTAGCAGACCAAAATAACTATAACAATGTGAATTAAAAAGCAATGTGTGATTTGTTTATATTTATCAACTGTATTACCATCCCAAAATCATCTGATCGCATCTACTCTTTATACAGAGCCTTATAGCTATGACCTCATTTGCTCTTCAGAAAAATCCAGCAAGATAAATAGTTTACAAAAAGTTGTCATTACTAAGGCTCAGGGACAGTGAGAGAATGTCAATGTATTTCTGAAGTCACCCCTTTTACTAGCTTGCTGTAGTTATTGTAACAAACCACCACAAATCAAGTGAATGAAAACAAGAGAAATTTATCCTTCAGTGTTCTGGAGACTTAAAGTTTGGAATAAAGCGTTTGCCGGGCTATTACTCCTTTTGGAAATTGTATGAGAATCCTGTTCTGATTCTTCCAGCTTTGGATTTCTGTCAACACTTGCTTTCTGGGCTGGTCAAAACATTCCAATATCTCTTTCTATCTTTGTATTTCCTCTTTTTCTTTGTGGTCTAGTCCTCTTGTGACTCATAAGGGCATTTACCATTGCATTTCAAGCCACTTGCATCATCCAGGATGATCTCTTCAAAATCTTTACCTCATGATACCTGGAGAATTTCTGAGACCTGAAATATAGATATGTCCTTTTGTGGTCCACCATTCAACCCACTAAAGCCAGCCAGTAAGGAGAATGTCTGCAATGCTTCCTGTCTATGTCTTGCCAGGAGACTGTGCTTTTGACCCACATCAGACAGTGTCTGCACTTACTGATATACATGTTGACATGAAATCACAGAGGCAGAGCCTGTGAGACAAGGCCTGCCAGGGTCAAATACAGACTCTGACACAACATTTCCATTACAATCATTAGGAAATATTTTACAAATGAGATGGATTCCTAGATGTTCTGTGTGTGATGTATAAGCTGGAGTAAGTTGTGTAAAAGACACTTGACTGAAGACAAGGACTTAGCACTAGAAATAAAAGTGTGTGGCAATGCTACCTGGCTAAATGACACAGTCATATATTGGGAGCATGTCATCATCTGACGGCTATTGTGGTGAATATGAGTTTGATTGGAATGACAGTGGCTATACAGGTGGATAAGCTACGGTCTTTGTGGCTCGTTATAAAATTCCTCATGACCTCAAGACAGTATTTGTCTATGAGGAGGACAAGTGACTATGGAACCTCCCACTAATCAACAATCAATCAAGATGTGCTATACATTTTCATGCACTCATTTCTACAGTGGTTCAGTGGCAAATATAAATGGGTATTCCTGTACACAAAGAGATTATGGTTCAATGCAAGATATAAATAGTGTTAACTCAGTGCTCTGCCTTTCACCACCATCATGGGAAGAAATCTGATGTCCAGGGAAATCAGGGACCCTCAATGAGATGCCCAGAGGGTCAAGACTTGGAGCTCTGTATTGTAGGAGCTACTCTGAGTCCAGGGGAAACTCAGCAGCTTTGAAAATGACCAGACAAAGGAGCAAAATGTAACCTCAGATATCCACCCCACCCAGAACAAGTCCAGGAGAACTATAAAATCACACACCTGAAATTTTTGAAATGATAGCAACTAAAGTAAAGAAATAACTACATCAGGGTACACAAGAAATCAGATCAGAAGTAATCTCTCAGGTAAAAAAAGAAATGATAACCATACTGAAATAATTACTCAACATATCAAAGGAAGACACAGATAAAAAATAGAAGCACCCAGAAAAAATGATAGAAACATTGAATGAAAATATAAGCAAGAATTAGAATGCATGATGCAGATTCAAAGAGACATCCAGGAAATTAAAAATTCCACTGCAATCTGGCAAGATCACTTGAATGAAACTGAAGATAGACTTTCAGATCTTGAGGACTGCATTGCAGCCAGCAATTACAAAGATAAGATCCATTAAAAATAACAAGGAACCAGGAAATTATAATTCAATAGCTGATGGTTGAGGCAAAGAAAAATATAAGACTGATAGGTGTCAATGAAAAAAACAAAGGTAACATGAATGACATAAAAAGGTTACTTTCAGAAGAAATAACAGAACATTGCTCAAGCTTGGGAAAAGAATCAGGCATACAGTTAAGTGAGACACATAGAAATCCATATAACCATAACCAAAATAAATCTGCAACTAAACGCATAATAATCAGGATCCCAGAAATTAAGCACAATAACAGAATATTAAAAACTATTAGAGGAAAAAAAATGATAATCTATGAAGGAAACCCTATCAGAATCATGGCAGATTTCTCAACACAGAAACATCAAGTCAAGAAGAGCTTTCAGTGAGGAATTTAAGGTCCTGAAAGAAAACAATTTCCAACCCAGATTGATATACCTGCAGAACTATCTTTCAAAAGTAATGGAGAATAAGATACCTCCATGACAAAGAACAAATGATGAAATTCATGACCTCCAAACCACTCCTACAAAGAGTATTGAAAGATATTCAAAAAAGACATAAAAATGACCAAAATACAGCAAAAAACAATACAAAGGAAACATCAAGCA
This sequence comes from Dinomys branickii, assembly GCA_004027595.1. Lineage (NCBI taxonomy): Eukaryota > Metazoa > Chordata > Mammalia > Rodentia > Dinomyidae > Dinomys > Dinomys branickii. Next base: position 118,106 of record PVLD010001479.1, read on the forward strand.
ACATGAGCAATTAATCAGAGGGAAAAGTAGGGACCAACAGCAGGAATATAACATGGCAAAGATAAGCCAATACATATCAGTAATAACCATTAATGTAAATAACCTCAATTCGATGATCAAAAGTAACAGACTGCCAGAATGGATCAAGAAACAAAATCCAACAATATACTGCACACAACAAACACATTTAAATCAAGGAAATTCATACAATAAGAGTCAAAGAATGGAAAAAAATGCAATAGAAACCCAGAAAAAGGCAGGAGTAGCTATCCTGATTGCAGACAATGAGAACTTCAAACAAAGAATGATCAAAAGAGGTAAAAAAGGTTGGTACATACTTGTAGGGGAAAACTGCAAGAGGAACAGATAACAATCATAAACATATGAACCACATGTAGGAGCACCCAACTACATAAGAAATATTTTAACAGCCATGAAAACTCAAAAAAGCAATAACATTATTGGAATAGGGAACTTCAATATTCCATTGTCACAAAGAGATAGATCAACTAGAGAGAAAACCAGCAAAGAAATAATAGAACTATACCAAACTTATGAAGAAATGACCTTAGTAAACCTTTACAGAATGTTCTATGCAGCAACTACTAGAACACACATTCTTGTCAGTTGAACATGAAACATTCTACAAAATAGACCATATAATAGCACATAGAACATTTTTAAGTAAAAGGAAATGAACTGAAATTATCCCATGGGTATTATAGGACCATAGTGAAATCAAATTAGAAGTAATTGACAAAAGAAATCCCCAAAACTCCATAAACAGATGGAAATTAAATAACACCCTCCTGAACAACCAATGGGTCACAGATGAAATTAAACAATATTTACAATCAAATTAAAATGCATATACATCTTACCAGAAGCTATGGGAAGTAGTGAAATCAGTCCTCAGATGGAAATTTATAACAGCGAATTCTCACAGCAGGGAAACAGAATGAGCACACATAATCTTATGCTGCACCTGAAGTTTCTAGCAAAAGAAGAGCAAATCAAGCCCAAAGCCCAAAGAATGGAGAAAATCATAAAGATTATAGCAGACATTAATGCAATTTAGACTAAGAAAACAATACAAAAATAATGAATTGAAGGTTAGATCTATGAAAGAATAAATAAAATTGATGAATGCCAAGCCAACCTTATCATAAAAAGGAAAAAAAAAAACCTTAACTCCATGTAATAGGGAATGAAAAGGGTGAAATCACTACAGATCCTGTAGAAATTCAGAAGATCATCAAACCTTACTTTGAAAATCTTTACTCTCATAGGATGGAAAACAAAGGAGAAATGCACAGATTCCTAAATGCATGTGAATTACCAAAGCTGAATCAAGAAGATATAAAAATCCTGAATAACCCAGTATCAGCCAACAAAATTGAAAACATAATAAAAACCTTACCAACAAAGAGAAGCCCAGGTCCTGATGGATTCACAGCTGAATTCTACAAGAAATTTAGAGAAGATATAATGCCAATTCTTCTCAAACTCTTTAATAACATTGAAAGGGAAGAAATTCTCCCTAAATCATTCCTGGAGGCAAGTATCACTATGATACCAAAACCAGAGAAAGACCCAACCAAAAATGAGAACTATAGGCAGTCTCCCTAATGAACATGGACGCAAAAATTCTTAATCAAATATGAACTAATAGAATGCAGCAAATCATCAACAAGATTACACCAAGATTACACCAACTTGACCAAGTGGGATTGATCCCGAGAATGCAGAGATGGTCCAATATACACAGATCAATAAATGTAATATACAATATCAACAGAGCCAAAGAAAGAGTTACATGGTTATCTCATTAGATGCAGAAAAAGCGTCTGATAAAATCCAACACTCACTCATGATAAAATCCCTACACAAAATCAGAATACATCGATTTTACCTCAATCTGACAAAAGCCATCTATGACAAACCAAAAGCCAACATCATACTGTATGGAAAAAAAAAAAAAAAGACTAAACCTAGACCCAGGTCTATCGCCATGCACTAAAGTCAAAATGAAACAAAGATCTAAGTATTAAAAAGGAAACACCACATCTATTGGAAGAGAAAGTAGGTAGAAATCTTGAAGGCATAGGGGTAGGCAGAGAGTTCATGAACAAAAACCAAACTGCACAGGAAATACTTCAAAGACTCAACAAGTGCAGTCTCATCTCATTGAAAAGTTTTTGCACATCAAAAAAGAAAATCACGGACAAGTGAGAAGAAAACTCACAGTTTGGGAAAAAAAATTAGCCAACTGTCCCTCAGACAAAGGACTTCTATCTAGAACATATAAAGTCTTTAAAAAATTCAGGCCCCCCAAATTCAGAGACCCAATCAAAAAAGGGCATCCCAGAAGAAGAAATACAAATGGCAAATAAATACATGAAAAAATGTTCAACATGATTAGTCCTTTGAGAAATGCAAAATTAAGTAACACTGAGATTCCATCTCACTCCACAAAGAAGGGCTATCATCAAGAATTTAACCCATAACAAATGCTGGAGAGGCTGTGTGGAAAAAGGAACCCTTCTCCACTGATGGCAGGAATGAAGACTGGTACAACCATGGTGGAAATAAGTGTGGAGGTTCCTCAGAAAACTATAATTGTAGGTACTGTTTAGTGCAGATGTTTCCCTTTTGGGTATTTTTCCAGAAGAACTGAAAACATCATTTCATAGTGATATATGTTCACCCATGTTTATAGCAGTGCAGTTTGTCGTAGCTAAATCTTGGAAACAACCCAAATACCCATCAAGTGAGGCATGGATCAAAAAGATGTGGTATTTTCATACGATGGAATGTTACTCAGCTATGAAGAAAGATAAATGCAAGGCTTTTTACAGGTAAATGCATGCAATTGGGAACCATGCTCACCAGTGAAATGAATCAGACATGCTTGTATCAAAATCATATTGTCTCCCTAGTGCAAGTACTTGAAAGAGTACATAAAATCTGAAAGATATGATGGATACTGTGAAAGGGAAAGGAACTGCTGAAAAGGAAAGAAAAACTGGGATGAGGGAAAGGGGGAAAGAAAGAAAAGAGGAAGGGAAATTACACACACACACACACACACACACACACACACAAGATAGCTAAGATAATCCTCAGCCTTCAAATAAAAACATTGTCTTCCCACTTACTCTTATAGGGCTTTATCACAACCAAACTTCAATTTTGTGTTTACCTCTGACCTTTCCTATAGTTGCTGTACTTGAATTCCTTCTGTCCTTCCTTGTCTTTATGTAATTTCTGACTCTTTATGGGAAATTGTACACTAATTTCTATTGATTCATTGAAAGTAACAGTTAATGTTTGTTTGATCAGTTTTTCATCCCTATGTCTGGTAATCTAAGCCATTACTTTGAAGAAAACAATACGGAATACAACAACCATTGTAAGTGTCTTATCATCTTTTATTGAAATTCTGTATCATTTTTATTGTTTGTTTGTTGTTTTGTCCTTGTCTGTTTTTGTTATTTTGTTTTTGTCCTTTTCTCTTTAAAAAATAATATAGACAGAGTTTATAAATCATTACATGTTTGGAATCGTGACTGAGTCAAAAAAGCAAACTGGCCTAATAGATAAATTTTATTTTATCTTTTATGATAATTTATAAAACACTTTTTTCTAGCTACTGATATTTAAAAATCAAGAGGTTTCAATAAACTCTGCATTCCTCACAGTAATGAAAAACAAAAATAGCAGCTCTGTCTGAGGTGAAACCACATTCCCTGTTTGTAATATCTGGTGTTTTAGTGGAAACACATACTTAGTGTTCATAGTTCCCTGACATTCTCTACTGTATTCATTCAGTCTGCCTTTGTCTATTTTATTGCCAGTCTGGTTTCTGGAGGGATCTAGTTTTTCAGCACTTGTATTTGGCAAAATTTATTGCTAACTCATTGTAAATAGTTTGGATTACCAGGGAGGAATTAGTGAAAAGATTGGGATAACCAGGTCACTCTGATGAAGGTACTGGGGATGGAACTGTTCCAGAAAGAGTCAGAAATTGCATAAAGACAGGGAAGGAGAGAAGGACTCCAAGTACAGCAACTATAGAAAGCCAGAGGGCTGGTAAATGCACAATTAAAGCTTGGTTGTGCTAGAGCCCTATAAGAAAAAGTTGGAGGATAGTGGCTTTATATGAGGGCTGAGGATTATTTGCAGTTTGCAAAGCCTTGTAAACAAATAACAAAACACAAGTGAACTAATATAAAGACAGACAAAATAATTAACACATATTTATAGTAAAGGAAATAAATGATTATGGACTTAGAAAAAAGAGAATGTGTTTTAATTCACAAAAATAAAATAAATGCAGAAATGCACACCAATAATAACACACACACATATATTATTGCGGATGTAGCTCAATATGAACACCCTGAATTTAAACTGTAGCACAAACAAATAAAAAGGAAGATTATCAGAAAACAAATTCACTATAGAATTGTGTGTAAAGCATGCTCAGTATATCACTATATTTAAGTTCCAAAACAAAAGGAGAAAAGCAACATAGTGAAGAATAATATTTCCTTCAGAGGGAAGATATTTAAACAGATGTTGTATATAGTCATGCGATGAGAAGTTCCACAGCACCAGCAATGGGAGTTACATGTCACACTGGCTAAACCTCCAGTTTGGGTTACACTTTCTTTATCCTTTTCTGGTTTTCTGAGACAACGTCTCACTATGTAGTTCAGGCTGGCCTTGAGCTCTTGGAGATCTCCTGCCTCAGCCTGCCCAAGGGCTTCCTCACAGGCACGCCCCGCTACTCCCAGCTGTTCACTTGTTTTTTCGCTTTCATCTTCTGATGTTCGTAGAACAAAAGAAAAGTTGTAATGTAGCACACAGAGTAAGGGAAATGTTCATAGGAAGCCTAAAAGCATACAATTTGAGCAAACAGGACATGTAAGGTTGGTGCGGTAGGACTCACCAGGCTACCGTAGCTCGCGTGGGTGGTGGTAATGTTACCTGATCTGGCCCCTGATGCAAGAAGCCTGGAAACCCTGTGCTTGTAGGTCTTGGTGCTTTTATTATCTGAGCAAGGTGCCATTTCCGCTGTCTTTTTAAAACCACGAAACTTGCGATTTGTGAAGGGTTGACATTTTTTCCATTTTTTTTTACTTTAAAAAGAGAGAGTGAACAACAAAAATGATACAGAATTTGAAAGCAAGATAATAGGAAAGTAGTTTTTGCATTTTTAAATTAATTTTATTGGTACGCTTTAAAAAGAGAAAAAAATAAAATGATACAGAATTTCAAAACAAGATGATAGGATATTTTTCTATTTTTAAATTAATTTGTTAGTATGCTTTTGATATACATAACAATCACAGTCATGTTAGGGAATTTGTACCTGTACATGATGTATCTTGATTCCTGCTTTTTATCTTTATTTCCTTCCCTTCAAGGGTTGAAATTTTAGACTCACATGAAAAACATGTACAGGGTGGTGGAAGAATGTTGCATAACTAGTTTTGGGAGATTGAGAGAAACTTTAAAAAATATACCAGGTACATTTATTTTGTTAATTTGTGGTGATTATGAAAATTATGAAGAATCCCTCAGATAAAACCCTCAATCGCACATGTTAGCTTTCGCTTGGGTGTTTGCAGGCTCCTAATTGCTTTCGTCATTCCAGCCCTTGACTACTCTCTGCCCCCTCATACCAAATGAGTCTGTCTCCTAACAGGATAGTTTTGACAGCTTCTACCCAGTTCTTCATTGGCTTCTGCATAACACTGGATGCCGCAGCTCCCACCGTCTTGCTTCCAATTCTTCCTTCTGTCGCTCACCCGCTCACTAACTCAGTGGGTACTTAGCAAGGACCTTTTCGTGGACACTGGCAGTCAGAGGTGTGCAATGAGTCACCCGCTTCCACAGACCTCACAGTCCAGTAGGCAAGACAGGCAGCAGATCAGGGATGCAGTCATTTCCGGCGCGTTTGACCTGTGTTATGTATTCCACAAAAGAAACGAGATGAGGTCACCTGAAACAGATAAAGAGTGCCCCTATGAGAAAGTGATGTGTGAGCTGGAACCAGAGAGTTGAGCAAGTGGTGGTCAAAGAAGCATCTGTAATTAGATCTCTCATTATTTATGCCCATCATGTGGCCAAATTGTCTCTGCTCTTCATACATTTGATTCTTCCTGGTAACTTGGCTTCTGCCCATGCTATTTCTTCTGCTCTAAATGTCTTCTTCCCTGATTTCCTCCTGTGGAAACCCTACCTTGTTGCTCATCAGACAATCTCCGTGAAACCTGATCTCCACCACTCCCCTCACCTGTAAAGCTTTAGCCGAGCACTCCAGCCACCATTTCTTGTTAAGAACTATCTTGATTACAAGCGGCAGAAGTATAGCTGTATATTAGTAATTTTCCTAGTGCAGGAACAAAGTGCCCAGTGCCAGCCACTCAAAAGAGGAGGGGTTTGTCTAACTAAGGTGTTAGAACTTTCAGTTCATGGTTGTTTGGCTTCAAGGCAGTAGAGCATAGAGAAACGACCTGGTGGAGAGAAGCTTCTCACTCCCTGGAAACTAGAAAGCAGAGAGAGAAGGTAGAAGCCAACTACACTAAGAAAATACCTTTCAGGTCATGTCCCCAGCAAGTCACCTCTCTCACCCAGGATGCACCTTAGCAGCACATTCAGCTGTGAACCCCACAGTGGATTTATCCTCTGATCAGTATAGCATGCCCAGGATCCACTCACCTACCAGATGTATCTAAGATCGAAACAATAATAAACTGGAGAAGAAAAAGCAAAAAAAAAAAAAAAGTGTCAACTTCAAGACATAGACCGGTCAGCTGTAGGGCTTGCTTCAGGGAAGATGGCACCCAGCTGGTCATCACTGGCTCTCTGCTGTCACTTCTTGCTTGACCCTTCCTTCAGATGTTAGTTTTCCCTTTAACTTTGCCTTTCCTCACACGCCTGAGACTAAGGCTGCGCTATGTTCTCTATGGACTGTGCACTGTCCTTCAGAGCCTACAATGCCCTTTCCTACTAACTCAAGTGTGAACAGAAAGCCTCTTTGGTTCATCTTACTTTATATTGCTTAAATATACCTTGAGCAGAGAGGTGAGAGAAAAAATAGGTCACGTAGGAGCCACATGCCCCTTCTCGTGAAGCTAATTGCAACCCACAGGAGCCATTTCTCTGAAGTTGAAGGGAAACTTGTGCCCTAAGGAAAGAAAAACAGGGTTGTTCTGGGTTCATAGAATGAAAAGAATGTCTCTAGTCCTTTGCAAGTATCCTTGGAATAGGACATTCCTGGACAGAGGTGTCATGGAGGTACCGGGCTTAGTGATAAGGCCCACAGGGCTCCATGGGGCTGAAAGGGAGTCAGTTTTGCTCATGGCTGTATACATAGCACACCCCAAGTCTCCCACGGTTCCTGCACAGCCGAGTCACTTTCCATGTTTCACATTATAATTTTGCAAACCTATCTATTCCACGCAGACTCAGTGTTTCCATCTTCCTTCTGTGGCAGACCTGTCCCAGAAGGCAAGTAGGAGTGTGCACTGATGCCACCCTAGAGAAGACGGTCTGTGGTGCATAGTCTCCTGCCTCTCTCTGAGGCTTACTATTAATTTATGGACAACTTCCAATGCTTTTATCCTCAGCGTCTCCCTGAGCCTACCTTTTATGAGTGCAAATGTCATTTACTTTTTAACTAGAAAGAATGTCCTTCCCTGCAGAGCTCCCCTGCCCACGCCCTCCTCTGACTTGGGCAGTGCATGGGATTAACCTGATTTTCTGGGCTTAGACATCTGACTGCACACTCTCAGCGCACTGGCTGCCTTTCTGTCCCTCATCCTGGAGTTTATGACTGTTATGACAGGCACCACTTTGTGGGATTTTTATGCTGTTTACATATTACTTTATGTGAATGAAATACACACACACACACACACACACACACACACATACACACACACACATACACACACACACACTGCCTGCATCATTCTTTGAGCAATTAATGATCCCGGTATCAGATCCTGGAGATGCTTTTACCATGTGGAGCCTGGATGTTAAGAAAAGAAAGGACAAACACCACAAAGATGTAAAGGCTGAATTGTGGAGGCAAAGATCGAAGGCAGAAGTACAGAGGAAGGATGAGAACCTCCTGGCCTTGTGCTGAGTTCTAAAGAGAGATTCTACAAACCATCTCACTTGTCTTACCTGTTTTATAAAACCATCTTAAAATGAATTGAAGAAGAGACATATTGAAGACATGCTACAATGACTACAGGAACTTAAGGGATTTAGAAAAATAAATTCAAGATGTTTTATGAGGGGTTTTGATATTTATATGGAGATAACAAATGTGATGTAATTTGTAATAATTTCCCATTGTCATACAGAAGTTTCTTAAACTGTGACCCAGCCCTCTTGATTTGTTTGAAATATCTGTTGGAATTTATTTTATTCATCTCCCCAAACACTGAAAAGCAAAGATTCAGTGTCTTTCCCAAAGTATCTATTTGGAGATTTAGACATACCATCCATTTGGTAATCATATGCTTTAACACTCTTTGCATTTAGCATGTAACTTTTTTTTTTTTTTTTTGGCAGTACTGGGGATCGAACTCAGGACCCTGCACTTGCTAGGCAGGCGCTTATTCCACTGAGCTATATCCCCAGCCCCTAGCATGTAACAATTATTACTGTATTATCATCATTATTCAGTAGTTCATCATGAACAGTAGTTGCATCCAAAGACCTATGCTATGACTTGAAAATTTTTGATTCCATTCAATCTTCACAAACAGCTTAGGACCAGTTTATGGGTTGGGCCAGTTGGTAAAGAAATATCAAAATAAGGCAGGAGTAAGCAAAATCAACAAGATTTGAATTTGGACATAGATTACATCTCCTCAAGAGAGAAGGAAAAGTAAAGGAAGAAATGAAGCCTTGAGAAATGATGTCGGGTACCAAGACAGCAGGCAGATTCTTTCCAGAGATCACACTGAGTAAGGTGCAGCTGCAGCTGCAGGAACCAAGGTCACTCAAGGGCTTCTTGAGCTACTGCTAGATGTTTGGTGGCTGATGCTTCTGCACAGACCCCAGTCCCCAGGTCCTGCATGAGAAGGGTGAAAAGAGCTTTGTGAAAGTTTCAATACAACAATGCCCTCTGAAATATGAACCACCTGGCATCTGCCAAGAATATTGTACAGCTTAGTATTCACAAAAGGTAAGAGAAGCTCAATACTCCTGGCCACCATGTGATTTTCTGTAGTAGTAAATAGTTTTAGGAAACAAAGTAAAAGTCCAAAAAAAATGAGGATAGTTATATAAATGATTATATATCCAAGTGATGGACCGTTATGTAGCCACTACAAATGGGAGATTTAGGAAAACTTTAATTCCACATGAAAGATTCAGGATATGCTCTCAAGTAAAGAAACCTTAGGTTATCAAGTTTTTGTGTTACAAAATTTTTAAAACTTCCCTCTTATCAGGGATAATGAAACTGAGCCACAGTCAGGAGTCTCTGCTCTAGAAAGAGGCCAGATGTCCTGAGTCTTCAGCAATAATAAACACATTACAGGATTCTTTCAACTTTGGATGTTAACAGCTTGGACCCACCAAGCGCATGTGACTCTTCCTGCTGGTATATCCGAATACCGAAGTTTGCTGACACCAATGTCACTTACAGCTTCCTCCTACCAGTAACCCCGTGCCTGTCTAGATCTCCTGTTGTGGTTTATCTCCATCATGTATCAGCCTGACATACATCATGCATGTAATAGCTGTTAATTTCATTTTGCATGTTACCATTGAAGATTTATAGTAGCAACACCATAAGAAAATATGGAAAGCATGCGTTCATTGTACACAGGGAATTCTAAAAATTTTAACACCTGCATGAAAATTTGGGTCTACTTCTTAGGCTAATTAGGTTTTTTTTTTTTGTTTTTGGTACCAGGAATTGGACTCATGATCTCAGGCTTGCCAGACAAGTGTTTATGCCACTGAGCTGTATCCCTGGCCCTCTGGGGGCTACTTTTTACAGTTAATAAAAAGAAGCAAGTAACATTCAATTTCACAGGTATCAGGTAATATTCAATTTTAATATCATGTTTTTTTCACTATGTCTAAAATAGAATTTCAACATATAACCACTATTGCCATACCCGGGTATTTTACATTTCTGTATCTGTACAAAGCCTTGGGTTTCAGTTTGCACTGAACCCTGAGAGCACCATTTGAAGTCCCGGAGGAGCAGGCAGGATTGGTGACTACTGTACAAGTCTGCCTACACCTATGCCATGCTTTCATTGCTCAGATTTGCGTCTGAGACTTCTGGCTTTGCATAGTAACTTTAGGTGAAAGGCTAATCAGTCCTCTATACAATAATGAATTGTCAGAAAATTGTTTCCCTCAATGGAGAATTCAAGTGCGGTGCCTCTGTTAATGAACTAATTGGCAAGGGAAAGTATATTTGGCAAGAGGGCAGTTTCCCATTTGTTTAATTAAATAAGGAATGAGATTAAAATCACTGATCTCATGGAGTCATTTCAGTCTATAACTGGGAGGCTTCATTTCCTTGGAACATAAAAGGCCACAGAGCTAAGAATTTGTTGAGAAGATGACAGCCATCTATGCCAATGGCAAGGGTCCAGTAGAATGAGTTCTTTTCTATAGTGACCTCTACATATCATTTAATCATGTGCACAGTTCTGCAAAAATGATGAAATGTCTGGAACTTTGACTACCAAAGACTGCATAGGCTAGAATTTTCCTTTCCTCTCAGTTAACTGCTTTTGTATAGGTGAAAGGTCTGGTCACAGCTGCATGCGTACATACAATTACTGTCCTCCATCGTGTTTCACCACAGGCCCAGTTAGCGCCTGGAAACCGGGAGGGTAGAGCTCTACTGACGTCTACTGATTTTCTCCTTGAGATCTTCCTCTGGATCTGAGTTATTTGTTTATTATTCCTACTTTAATCAAATCTGAGATACATCCCAATATTAACCATCACACAGCAATCACATGGGCCATTATCCCCAGGGATGTTTTCTGCTATTAGCATCTTTTCTTACACTTTCCATCATTTTCCAGCTTTTATGTTCTATTAGGCAGTTAATATACCCCTTTTACAGATGAAGAATGAGTCTCAGAAGTTGTGAAATGGCTTTCCTTCCTTTTCTCTCATTATGGGAAGCTATCCACCATATCAGTGCTACAGTGAAGCCCTACGACATGGAATTTGACTGCGTTATGTCCTAAAATATGCCCTGCTGCTGCCTGGGCATAGCACAGACTCCTTGCCATGGTTCTTGTCTAATTCCTCCTCCTCGCATGCTTGAGACACCCCTCCCATTGCTCTAGGAAAACTAAAATGACGTGTACACAGCTCACACAGAACATTAAAATGAGTTCTAATTTTTGCATTTTGTGATATGGTTATCTCAATTTTAAAAATAACGTGCCACTTCCCACAGCATATTGACCTCTCAAATGCCTGTGGTGCGTGGATTTCCTGCTCAGCCTCTTGTTCCTTCACCTCCACTCTTTTCCATTCCTCACTCCCAGGATCTCCTGATTCTCCAAACTGTGCTTGGTCTCTGTCTTGGTTACTTTACTCTCATCGCTGAGACAAAACACCCAACACCCAAAATGAAGAAAGGAAAGGTTTATTTAGCTTACAGTTTCTGAAGGTTTCAGTCCGTACTTGGCTGCTTCAGAGGCAGAGTGGCACATGGCAGAGGGCAAACGTTCATGGCAGCAGAGCACAGCAAGAACAACCAGAACAGAAGGGAGGAATGGCTGCAAGCAGCCTCTTTTTCTCTTTTACCTTGTAAACAGCCTACCCCCATCCAGGGGGCGTGTACCTCTCAAACAGTCTCCATACCCTCCTGTTCCACAGCCTCAGGATATGTACAAAGTTAGCACCTTGGCTTCCTGCTGAGTCACTCTGCCAAACTTTTGGACTTTCCAAGTTGACACAATTTATCAACCATAACAGTCTCTGAGTATATTGTTTGGTCAAGCTCAAGAGTTTATAGTCAGGACCAATTTTGGATAAACATTTACATGTGAAACAAATTTTTGATGGCAAGTTTTGATGCCCCTCCTCCTCCTCCTCCTCCTCCTCATCTTCACAGCTGACGCTGCTGATGTGAAGCACAATTAATGTTCTACAACTGCCTAAGTCTAGAGAAAGTTTCATGACTGTGAGTCTTTGGAGGTCACAGAACTTGAGTTTGGGTTTGTCTTTTCATTTTATATACTTATATCCTCCCAACAACCCCATGAGCATGTGTTATGTGTTTAGCATTTGAGGAAGTTAGGGCTTAGAACCCCCAAGTAACTGCCCAAAGATGAGCCACCAGACAGGAGAAATATGGAGTGCCCAGATTTGCTTGAGTACCAAGTTGATGAGCCTAGCTGAAGAGAGCCTGGCAGTGCTCAGACCTGTAGCCTCAGATTCCTCTGTCCTGGGTACTGTCACCAACCTTGATGTCTCCTTCAGCCAACAATACATTGTTACCTGCAAGAAAAATAATCACATTGTGCACAGCTGCAAAGTACAAGGGCCCTCTCAAGAGAATTTGATTTGCTACTAAATGTTGAGTTTAAAGGTTTATTCAAGGTTTAATTTTTTAAATTTTAATTTAGCTATCACATGAATAAGGCTTCTAAATTAATTAGTCTTTTGACTTTTAAAAATAATGATAATATGTGAATGGAAATTTTCTAATAATTTTAGGAAATATAAATAGCATCATTGCTGCTGGTTTAAATATTGTTTTAACCCCCAGAATTACACTGCACTTCTACATTTCACATTGTAATACTCTGAATGCCCTTCCTTTTGCTATAATCACTTGATTGTTTCCTGGTATTGATGTTCCTTATAAAATATATTTTTGTCTCTCTAGAAAACAATTTTTTATAGTAGGAAGACATTAATCTTACTTCAAGGGGAGCTTGGCTATACTTCTACCTATACATTTACAAAAGACTCCATTTATTTTTAATTATTGAGCACTGCATTCTGCTATTACTAATTAGATGCTAATTAATGTCTTTACTTGCTCATTTATTTGGAATCCTTCTTCATCCCAAGGCCCCTGAAAATGCATAAATTCCATTAATGGATTTTATGGGATTTTTTTATAAAGCTGATTGTGAAACAAAGTTTGAAAATTAAAGTATCATGTCTGCATCTGCACTTAACAAAAATCACACCATTCTAGGAAATGTTACTATATTGATAGTAATAATTTCAGTAGAATGATCCACAGTGCTTACGTCATTTTTTTAACTGATGACAATCAGTCTTTTGAAATTTTATTTTACCATTCAGGCTCTGAGACAGCACAAGGTAAAGATTAAAAAAGGACTAAGTTTAAAATTCTGGGGCACATCTTGAAAAATCACATGTCAGATACCTGAAAATACTATTTTGCTTCATCTTTGACAGTCTTGTCCCATACCAAATTAGTCCTTTTTGCAGAAGAAAGGACTGAGCCTTTGAGTTTACAAATGCTGAGTTACAAAGAAAACTCCATGCAAAGAAGACAGCATGTTCTCCAAGCATACAGTAAGGCAGAGGTGTGCAGGAAGGTCATGGCTACAGACGTTCATGGGAGAGCATGGCCCATGCAGAAGCTCTGAGAGAAGGCCAGCTTAATTAAGGGTTGACACCTGAACCACTGAGCACTGGAAAAATCATTCTTGCTCTAAAGTGAAGACAGAATCAAAAGACCGATGAAAAACGTCACAGTCAGTAAAGAAATATTGGTAGCTTCAACTAGGTTATTAGAAGTACAACTGGGGTACAGATAACATTGAGAAAGATCTTGCACGGGAACAGATAAGATTCATTTACTAGTTAGGATGAGGAGAGTCAATGACCTGGGAGAAGGAGGTCTTCGGTATGATTGTCATAGGTGTTAAAGTTCACAACCAATTAGAAGGTAAAGATTTTATGTTTCTTCAAGAGCTGTGCAAAAGAGAATGAAAAGTCAAGAGGAATGACATAGCTTGAGCTTGCCAGGAAACAGGCCCTGAAGTGGAGATGAGCTTGTGAGGGTTTACTACGGAGTCTTCCAAGAACCACTGGGAAGAAGTGAAGAAAGAGAGGCAGAGACAGAGAAAGTGGACAGTGACATTAGTTGAAAAGAATCTTCAGCAAGTCTGAAAGGGTGCATGAGGCTGGAATGGCCTTTCAAGACGCTCCCACGAAGACAAAAGGAGCATATATTGGTCCATCTTGGATAGGAGATAAACAGCTCATGGGACAGGTGATTTAAATCACCAGCAGTTAATGGGGAGGGTTTGACTATCAAATTCCATCCTTGCAACACTCCTGGCAGATGAGAAAGCGAACAATTTGTTCCAGTAGTTAGGATGCGGGACACACAGTAGCCTCTACCACATTCTACCCAGTGTGACTCTCACATCCATCAGGGACGAGAGATTCTGGTAGGACTTTTCCTGGGAAATTTTCAAGAGAAATGTTACTCGAGCAAACACAGCTGGGGACTATGACTCCGAGTCTTTCTCCAGTGTTGTACATTTCAACTTCCTCCACCTTTACAATGCTTTTGCTGGGATCTGTGGCTTATCTAGCTGGTGAGCCAGATTTTTCCACTGAGGTTTTAGTGCATGGATTTCCATGGCTTTCTTGGGTTATGGCCACCACGCTGGTGAGTACACTAACAATTGGATAGGGCAGTGTTCAAAACTGTTCTCAGAAGCTCTGAGTCACCTTCCCTGGCCCCATCATGTGACAGAAGTCTAAGTTGTTCTCCCCTCCATCCTTGTGTCTTTCTGATGTTTGAGGCCAGGTGGTCTTCCAAGCTGCTTGGCTCCTTTCTTTGTCATAAAGTTAGCCTGAAGGGCTGGAAAGTGGCCAGTCCTGAAAAAATACTGTGACCTCGGATGGGATCCCTTCCCTGTTAAAGAGAACTTCTCTGTATCAGCTCTGTAGCTCCAGGGCATGAGATTCATTTTATGCTGCCACAATGAATCTCTGACTTTTGAATTTTATTTTAAATTGACTGTAAGTAATTAGTAACTTGGTTTTATACAATACAACAAGGCTACTTCCAAAACTTTACTTATGGTTATTGTACAGCACCAGAGCTATGCGGATAAAATGAAACTATCTTAGAATATTGGCCAATATGACATATAGGTTAAACTTGAAATTTATGAAATATATTTTTCTATTCATCCTGCTGGTTTAAAATGTAATTTATATTTTACAGCTGAAATCCTGGACAAAATGCTTCATTATTTCATCTCAATGAAGTCAGTAAGTGGACCCTACAGGGTGAAATTGCAAATTGATTTCTAGAAGCGATGAAAAGAAGCGCTGGAGATTGACGAAAGCTTTCAATTAGAATGGCACGCAGACTTCATATGACCGGAGAAACTCACAATGTACCTGCCTCCTCTCCAACAGCGGTTATAGAGGCAATAGGTTTTAATTATTGCAGGTGGATATCTGATGTCTGCTTTGATAAGCTCCAACTCAAAGTTTACTTTGTTTGAATACATGATATACCTAGTTCCTGGAACTCAGACTCTTATGCTCTCTCTCTCTCTCTCTCTCTTCTCTCCTCAACCTCCCCTTTCTCTCTGATACATAAAATGTCTTGGCTCTAGTAATATTTACTGACAGTTAGGTCATGTCTGCTTTAAATATGCATGCATATTTGTGTATGTGTCATGCATGTATATGCACTGTATCATGTTTATGGAGTATAGCACAGTATTTCAATATATGTACACAATGAAATTCCAGGTACCTCATAAATATATATAACTACTGTCCAAGTGTATTAAAAATGAACAGAAAGGTGGTCTAAGAAGGAGTAAAGGGGAGACAGGGAGTAAAAATGATCCAGATGCAAGATGTGTATGTATCACTTCCCCAAAATGAAAGTAATTGTTATGTGTTACAAACATGTGCTAATAAAAATATATTAAGATACTTAAAGAAAGAAAAAAGAAAAGAAATTGAATTAAGATTATTGTTAACACTCTTAGTTCTCAGGAAGTAGCTCCCAGATACCAGATTTATGACCTACAACAGTCACTGTGAGACGCCCCACTGCACCTTGGGTACGTTGATGAGAATATACAGACTTTAGAACTTTCTTCTTTCTTCTGAGGCTTAGAAAATCTTAACCATAGTCTACTCCATGCCTGTCACTGTGGGAACTTAAAAGAGATGTAAATAAGTAACAAGGCTGTTGCTAGCTTTGACTGATGTTTCACTGTAAAGGAGCAATTCACAGTCCTTGCCGGGGTCACAGCACCAAAATCCCGAGCAGCGGTGGGAGGGAGAAATGGCACCAGAAGCAGCTCTTTCCTGGTACACCAGCGTGAATATTCCTTCCACGGCTTCAACAGACTGGGTGCATCTGGGACACAAATGCATCCAAAAGCCAAAGTGCATCCTTTGTGGGCTGGAGGGAGCCTCAGAATCCACACCAGACACCAGGAAATGCACAATGAGCACCCTCCCTACAAACAGGAAATGCACAATGAGCACCCTCCCACAAACAGGAAATGCACAATGAGCACCCTCCCACAAACAGGAAATGCAAAATGAGCACCCTCCCACAAACAGTCACTGGGATCTCACAGGCTCAGCAAAGAAGGTGGAAAATGACGTTTTCCCTCAGTAGCTATTATAATGTTATTTGTTCCAAGCCAATAGCAAGAGTGAAAAACCTTACTAATAATTTACACTTTTATATGTGATCTACACCTGTGAGATGTGTTTCCTGTTCACGGCAAGAGTACATGGTGACCAGTGCTGCTTTACTGATTTTTGTTTTGTCCACTGAGTAAGAAGCATGCTACAAAAGAACCTGTGTGTTCCAAACCCTTCCAAGCCAGGCCTCAAGTATTTTTGCAAAACAGAAGCAAAACACAAAACTTTCCATTTCTTTTTAATTTTTTATTTTGAAAATTAGAAAACTGACAAAACAAGAATGAAGACAAAATCAAAACAACACAAAAACAACAAAAATGATACATAACCTCCAAACAAAATGAAATTTACAATGGTTGCTACGTTACATACTGTTATCTTCAATGAAGTTGCTCAGTCCACTAGACATAAGAATATAAGATTGAGCAAACAATCAAAGACAATAACAAGTAAAAGAGAAAAAAGAAAACACCGGAGGGATAGCTGGCATAAATGTATTCCTGATGTCTGTGGTTTACTGAGAGGAATAGTCAGCCCTTAAAATTTTCTTTTTTCTTGACCAATTTTTGCATGCTTGAATTTGCTAATCAGATGACTGATCTGAAAACAATATGCAGTATAAGAACTATTGTTGAACTCCTACTATCTTGTCTGGTGAAGCTCATTTCTTAAAGACTACAGTCTTAAAAACTGAGTATCCCAGGATCTAGAGGGTTGCAGAATTATGCATCTGGGTTACTGTCTAATTTACACAGCATGGGCATCAACAGATTATGTTTCCAACAAGGTACAGAAACACATGCACGCACTCTGACCTGCAAAGACACTGACATGTCAGTGTACAGCATTAAAATTTGAGACTAGACTGTCTGATTTTTGGGTCCACAAAACAAAATTTCTACCTTATTTTTATTCTACATCAGCATTTCGCTTTTTATTTACTAAAAGAAGAATCAGAGCTAGGATTTTTCTTCTTCATTTTTGTTTGCTTCTACTGTATATTTACCTTTGTGCCTTTTTCTCACAGCGTTTCTGCCCCTCTCCGTTGGTCTCTCAACCTCTCTCTTTCTGGGGAATGTGGCCCATTTATTTTTTTAACACAGACGCTTGTCAGAAAATTTAACAAGTTCTTGCCTTACTCAACAATGCTACTTTTTCCCCGAAAGGAATATTATGCGGTTTGTGTGTGAAATTTGGTTTAATTATTTTTAGAATCAGTTAAGAGTCTATGTGAAACTTAGTTTCCTTTCACTAGAGTCATATTTTAAATAATCATTTGCGTAGTTCATAGAAGCCATGCAGATATAAATGTAAGTGTACTGCAGTTTTCGAACGAGTTCATAGTAAACAGTAGCTTTCCACACTTGTGTTTCCTGCTTGCTTTCTCACTCCTGATTCACCCAATGATTAATTATTTCATACTCTACTGTTTTTATGACTAACTCATAATTCTTTGTCATATGTCCCTATCACTATACATGATTTACCCACATACGGACTGATCTTATGTTCTATAATTCCCTCTCTCTTGTTTTTTGTATCATAATATGTATTTTAACCCCTACACAGAAACTCTGAGGATGTGAAGTTTATCTGCTTCTGTCCTTACTGCACTGTTTTTCACCTTGTGATTAATTTCTACCCTCCCATAACATTTCTTCCAAGCTACAGGTCAGAAAGTGATCTGAGGAATAGAGGCCAGTGAAAATGCAGAATTCCACGTCAATGCTCTGGTTTATTCCACTGGTTATTCCACTGTAGAATAAAATGTATAAAATCATTCAGAATCTCCTGCATGACCAGAGATCTCAGGCAAAATGAAAAGATCTCTGAGATGCTGTGGGATTTGCTTTGATAATATGTCTTCCCTTTCCTCCACCTTCTGCCTGCATCTTAACAGCATCAATATGTATAAGCAGACCCGGAAATTTACAACTGTCAAAATAAATGAGGTACAGCATGAATCCCACTGTTTCATCCTGCAGCATTTGGGGTTGGTTTTCTAAACCAATTATTCAAGAATACAGCATTATTACCCTGTCTCCTTAGGGTAATGGATGAGGCCTTACTATAAATCAATGCCCAAATTTCATCTAGAATCAGCCTGTGGCTGATTAGAGACATTGGGAGGAAAGAGATTTCTTATGAAGAACAGCGAAGTCCTATTTAGACTCAAGACAGAAAACAACGGAAAAATGCATATTAATGAGTATAGCATGGAGCTACATGAAGGAACACATTTGCCTATTGAAAAGAACTTATCAGAAGAAAATTATTTTTAATTTGAGTCTTTCATGGTGCCTAAAATTTTATCTCTAAGACTTCTACCTAGCAGATTACTTAACAGAGATAGTTACATCCGATTTAATAATAATAGTGAGAAAATAATAGTAGAGCAAAGAGAAAGGTGGTGAACAAGATAGTAATTATGAAAAAGTAGGAACTGAATGCTAGAATAAAGTTTACCTCCTTATTAAGATGCCATCTCATGATCTTTCATTCCCTCGGAGTTTTGGAAAGTTGTAAAAGACCCCAGCTACATAAGTTTTATATGCTGGGAGGCTGTTATAACTTTCAAAACACTGTAATGTTTGATAGGGTTGGCTCATCAAATGAATGAGGCAAGGGGTTCTGAAGAGGAAGAGGTGCCCACAGAATGTGACTAACATACAGAACCTGGGCTTTAATTCCCTTCTCTTTGTGCCTTAACTCTCTGAGCTGAATGTCAAGATTCAAAATAAATAAAGAAGTTATTTTCTTGTTAACACATTAATAATAATCTACCAGTTTCATTTTTATCTCTTCTTTGTGGTTAGCCAATTCTGAAACTATCTTCAGATCCACACACACAAACATAAACACACACACACACACACACACACACACACACACGCATGCATGCACGCACACTCTACATTTATGTTCTACATTTATGGTCTTCCCAGTATCTGTATCTGCAAGTCAGAATTTAGAAATGCATTTCAGTCTGGTAATTTAGAATATAAGTTTTCAAATACAGTCAGTCTAAGTCAAATGTGCCCTAACAATTGCATGTGGATGGTACACAAACAATTTAATCACTCAAAGCTTAAATGCTTATACTACAATAAAATGAATAGGAAAGATCAGCTCGAATAAGAAAGGGTATTTATTATCTCCCCCCTTTTCTATTATTCCATATTATAATATCATGAGCAATGAGGTTTCTGAATAAAGTTTTCTTTATGAAAAGGGATCGGCTAAGCAGAAAAATTTCCCCCCAAACTGACATGTGACCTTCCTTAATACTTCTTAGCAGGAAAGGGCACCTGTCTCTGTTTCTTTTTGTTTTCTCTTTTATGGAAAAATAAAACAAAAGTTCATAACAAGGTAATAAGAGAATTACAATAGTCCATATGCTGTGTATCATAATCTTCAAAGTAGTTACTCAGAGTACCAGACATAGACCAAAAAGATTGTCTCTTACAAAGAAGAAACAAATAATGGCACAAAACATTTTTTAATGAACTAGGAGATGCTAGTAGTATAAATGAAGCAAATAGCTATACTAAAATATTTTTGAAACAACGGAATAGGTAATTTGTAGAATTACTTGAATCTCTCATTTCTATTCATATATCTTCCTTTTTGCTCTTTATTTGTATATAGAGCAGCACAATTTATAATAGCTAGATACTGGAGACGGTATATGTCCACCCAGAGATAGATACACGGAAAATGTGGTAATTAGACATAATGCGGTACTACTCTGCCATATAGAAAGATAAACAGGGCACTCATAGGTACATGAACGTAACTTAAGAACATAATGTTTGTTGTCATAAGTCAGATACAGAAGTTTAAATATTCCTTGTTTTCTCTTACAGGAGAAACTCAGTAGATAGATAGCTAATGTTTATAAGTGTAGATGACAATCATTTCTGTGACACAGAAAAATGATAGTTTTGAAAGAGAGGATAAAGCTAGATCAAAAAGGGGTTTGGAGAGCAAATGCTTGAGCAGTACCAACTGGATGTCACCTTCCCATTATCTTGATCTGCTGCTGTAGCCCCTTCCTTTCTCACTTTCTTTATATTAAGCAACACTGAACTGAAGATTTGCGTGGAAACTGGAGGCATTCTGACCACTATAACCTTGCAGATTTGTAGGGTTACAATGAGCATTTAAAAAGTTAATGCATGCAAAGGTTTAGAACATTGCTGTGTACATAATAACCATACAAAAAATATCTGTTCTGATGGAGGTAGTAACGATGACATTGTCTCTATGTTCTCATGCTTGCAAAACTTTTCAGCCAAATCCAACGTAAAGAGAAAGCCTGCCCTGGCTGTGGCTAAGTCTTGGGAATCACAGAGTGTGACTTAGGACGGGAAGAAGACTTTGAACGGCAGGAGTGGCTGAATAACTAGTTTCTCTTGTCAGATCTAAGTACCTGCTGCTTCTTGTCACTGTTATTTTCATTATTCTTATCATCCTTAACTCAGATTGAAGCCTCAACTGAGGCTCAGCTCGAGAAAATAGTTCAAGCCCTGCTCAGCGCGCCTCTCTTTGGAGAAACAAATGCATTTGTTATCTCAGGGACAGTAGGACTGCGAGGTGCTGATGGCACCTGTCTGTCATCTGAGTGAATTTAAGGCCCTGAATCCTGCTGTTTGCTCTCAAGCTCTCTGCCTGTTTGAAGAAAGGTATATTGGAAAGGAAAGTGTTTGGGAACATTTTTTAAAAAGACAGAGGTACGGCTAATTCCTATAAATCATATTAAGATGATTTGCAGATGAGGAAAACTATTAGGAAAGTTTGAAACAATTTTTGGAAAGTACATGCTAAACGGTGCAGACTTACTGCTCACAATTACCAGTTCTCATCTTTGTGTTCATCTGGGCCCACAATGACCATGGTAATATTTTGGTTTGCATCTGGGTTTGGAGCTTACAAGTGAATTTCCATCGCATATCCGGGAGCCATGTCAAACAGTCCTTATATAAGGTCTTAGATAAGGATTTTAAGAAAAGGAGAACTTGCACTGAAATTGTCGGAAAAAGTCAGCTTTGAAAATATAATAAAGAGTAAATTCTTAACTGCCAGTTCCTAACTATGGACTTCAGGAATAGTTTGCACTTCAAATTTATTCTATTCTTAAGAATATACACACTCTCAAGATGAGTGTTCCAAGGGCAAGGTTAATTTGAAATATTCAATTTCCATGAAATAATAAATTACAGCATATATCACAATAATTTTTGGTAGAATTATTCCTTGATACTTATAAAATGCTTAATCATCATCAGCAATACTCTGATAATCATGTTATCACATCTTTAAATTTGGTCCTTGTGGTTCCAAGTGGTCATTTTCTATCAGTGACAATACCTTTAGACAATACCTTTAAATTTACCTTTGGTTAAATTTAAGTCTTGATAGAAACTCAAGTGTTGATAAATTTCATTTCATTTTGGGGCCAAATGAACCAAATTTTGAAAATGTAAATATTAACACACTAACTGTGAAAGTTGACTGCTTTCACCATGACATATCCAGACTTGCATAGCTGAAGCTGTGATCATGTCCCTCTCTCAGCACGGCATCCAGGTCCGTATTTGTAACGTGAGAATTATGTGCTAACACTGCCATAAAAAGTATTTTAGTCCCCCGCTGTTGATCTAACAATTAAGATTCCAACTAGGAGCACCAAGGACTGTGCTTTTCTTTCTGCAAAGGATTCAAGCTGGACTTTCTCTCCATTCTCACCTATGTGTCCTCTCTTTCTATTCTTGTTTCTTGATTCCCTCGAGCGTACCATTTTCCTGAAGCCACAGGGTCTTTGTGTTGATAACTGTTCAACCAGGAATTCTTTTTCTCATACACTATCTCAGGTATGCTTTCTCAGTCTCAGTTATAAAGCTCTTCAGGGAGGACTTCTCTCTCTTCCCAAGCTAGGGCACACATATCTGTAGCTAAGGATGAGCTCCCTCCTTGTAACTATGATAGTTTATAATGGAGGATCTCTCTGGACTCCTGGATGGTTTATTCATATGTTCCTTCAGGACAATGTTTTTATGTTGTTCACTTTCTCTTCCATCAGCTGCATAAAAGTAAAAATTATATCTAATTTTCTTATCTTTGTGGCTTCAATTTGAAGCCTAGATTTGGATGCATCATGAACCTTCAAAACTATGACTTAAATTTGTATCATCTACCCTCTTTTTAATGAAGGAGTCAAAATGTAAGAAATTGACACCTCCTAAATTGCAGGATTAAGCAACCTTCTTCCCACCTACAATCCTATTGTTTTTTCTGTTCCTCTCAGGGCCCAGGAATTTGTGTACACTCCTGCCTCACTAGAACAGGGCAAGATTTTAATTCTTTGCCAAAGGAAGATTTTTCTCTTCTAAGTGGAGAAAGTGACTAAGTTAAGAGTGGCCTCTGGCAAGTAACTGGAATTCTGTAAGTGTTGCTCTATGTTCTCCCTTGATCTATGGTCATTTCCAGGTAGGTAAAGTATAAAAATTTATCACTTTTATCTTGGCAAAAGAAACTGAGTTGACACAGTATTTTTCGAGAAAGATCTTCCAATGGACTACAAGACTATGTTGGAGTCATTTGTTCTGCATAATTTATGTTAAGTATTAAACTGAAAATCTTTGATAAGGGGTACATCATTTTAATTTTGAATTGGAAGCATGATATTTGATTAGTTTATTTCGAATTTTTACTCTCTCCTGTTCATTTCAGAAGTGATACTGAGAACAGTTAACTTCTAAACTGACATGACTTTGGTGCCAAAATAAATACTCCTGAAGAAAAATGCTAAAATTTGGCTGAGTTTGGAGTGTATTTCTGGTGGGTTACTCTGATCCTGTGGCTCTTTGTAATGTTCAAGTCTAGAAGCCCTTTGTTGAGTTTCTAATGGAAGCAAATCCACACCAGCCACACCCAACATATTAAGAAGAAACAGTTACATTTTGGATGACACAGAACTGAAGAGCAATGAAATCTGCAGGGAGAATTGTTGGGTTTGAATATTGGCTCACCACTGATCAGTGTTTTGTTGTTAGGGGGCAGAGTCAGTGTTTCTCGGTTTAGATTCAAAATTTCTGCAGTAAAAGATATAATGAACACCAGATATTTTCAGTCTTACAACATAATTGCCCTCCAATGCCCCCAGCATTTAACTTCCATCTTTGCAACATTTCAAGAGAGCATGAGTTTAGCAAGATCAGGAAAGACCATGTCTTACTAAACATTCATCTCTAGAACTAAGCACATCAGCATGGTGGGTAAATAGCCTCTTAATAAATAATTGTTTAATCTGTGAAATTATACATTTAAAAGTTTATGATAGTTCCTATCTTCATTAAAGGTCATTAGCACCTCGCAACAGTATTCAATCAAACATTTATAGGAAAGTGTTAAGGTAAGAGTGTGATAACGCATTAAATTAAAGAACTGGGTTTCACACATGCAGTTTATCGATCTGTTAAACCACTGTCTTTTTTCACTGTTATGCACTGGAGAAGTGGCAGTTCTTTTGTGATGACATGGATATCAGTTTAAAAATACATTAGATTAAACCTATGGTAAATTAGTATTCATAAAGGAGCAAAAGGATACAAGTGCTAAATAGAAACCAGGTCAATTACCAAAAAAGTGTTTTCTCTTGATGTAGTTAACAACTGACCACTCTGAAATTAAAGTAATAATTTATCATTATTTCTGGCAATTTCATATACTCACTGAATGGTTTTCCTTGAGGTAGCTCAGAAATCTGAGCTAAAATATTTCTTACAATATTCCATGGGATCCTTTCCTTTCTGTCTGTGTCTCCCCTGCCCCATATTGTGTTATCCTCCAAGGGTTCTTCATGGGCCTGTGGATTTTTAATTTATTGGCCTCTGAAGATTTACACTTTTATAACATGGCCAGTACTTTTGAGTAACCCCAAACAGAAGCAGTCAGGCCAGGTCATTTAAAGATTAAGTGCAGAATTTATATATCATAACTGCTACTATACATTATTGGTCAATGCAGTCAGAGTCCTGTGCATGTCAGAACGAATACCTAAATAAATACTTATTGACTGAGAACTGACAAGCTCACATTGTAGAAAAGCATACAAAATATAAGGCATCATTGTAGAAAAGCATACAAAATATATTGCATCAATCTCTAGCAAATAGGAGCCGAAGGGCTGGGGAGACAGCCCAGTGGCACAACACCTGCCTGGCAAGTGCAAGTGATGAGTTTGAGTCCCTGTACTACAAAAAATAAAAATAAAAAATAGAAAACAGGAGCTGAGAGTCTATTCTCTGGAAAAAGTCATTTAGAGTCAGTTCACATGCCAAATATGCTTATTTTCTAAAAGATGCCCAGAACCTCATCCCAGTAGATCCCAAGGTACAAATCTAAAATCTCTTTCTGCAAATCAGGCCAAAAGTGTGTATGTGGCTCTTTGTGTGCGCTCAAGATTGGTACCTTGAGAACAGTTTTGGTCTAGAAATCTGTGAGCTAAATCAGCAAGTCACCTCCCAGCATGCAACCCATATAAATTTTGAGAAAAGCATCACATAATTCTATTATATGCTCCTGTTAAAAAAGGGGCTTGACAAGAGTTATATTTTAGTCACTGGGACCTGGGCTAACAATTCTCTCACTGAAGTCTAGGTCTGAAATCTGGGAAAAAGTTGAGGTCCCATGTACTCTTTTAATTTTGAAGCTTTTCTATCACTCTTAATTCAAACTGATACAATTCCTATAAAGTGTTTTATAGGATTGCACATTATCAAATTGCAAGGTGTCGCAAGGTACAAAGGAGACAGCCTTACTTTGTTTCCAAATGCCTTCCTTTCATGGACTACAGTGGATCAAAACCTTAAGATTGTTAGGCATCATTATTGATCAGGTCAAAAAAGTCTAGGAAGCACACATCAAACATTCTAATGGACCAATTTATGTATTTGAGAAGGTTTGAGAGGTATCACATTTTTGTTATCTAATCAAAGAACTCTACAATATCTTTGATCTGGACTTTACCTTGGTATAACATTTGCCACTTAGATTTTATATTTTCCTTAAGTCCATTTCTTAGTTGAAAACCTTCTTTTCTCTCTCTGATTATATATTTTAAATAAAACCAAAACCTGGAGCTGAATTTTTCTGTGGGATACACACTGCCACAGTAATACTGCATGAAAAACTACATAAAATTATAGTGGCACATACAGTATAACTTTAATTAGTTCCCTAGTGTTCAGGGTTTGATCTGGATTAGACATAGCTGTTACCAGGTAGTTTTTCTTATGTGTTGATGCTGGGTTTGTTTTAAGGCATATAGCTCTACTGATTTGGGTCAGGCTTGTTCAGAGATGAGGCTACTTGTTAAATCCAGACACATTTCCCTGAAATGAATAAGATACCTGGGGTCACTTGCAAGTTCTCAGGCTCTGATAGACTAGACTAGGAACATTTTAATATAACAACCATATAAAGAGAGCAGGAACATAAAGTTTTACTTCAAACCCCTTCTCATGTATGATATTTTCTATGTTCTTTTAGAGAAATCTAATGTGAAGCTAAATCTCTGAACTGAGAGGACACAATTCCTGAAAAACCTCCCAAAGCACAGGGGGTTGATATTCAATGCTATTGGGTTATGACATAAACAGCAGTGAACAAGGGTGGTAAAAATATGTAGATTGTTTAGAGAGATAATCAGAAGAGATACACAGCCATGGAGGTAGAGATAGAAATCATACTGTATATCTGTCCATTTGGCTATATAGAGACATTTTAATTGGTAAAGATTTTTGGCTTAACATGAGCTGCTATTCTAGTCCTGCATACATTTCACCATCAAAGTGTCTGAGGAGCTAAAGCAGGACCTAAACTTTCACTCCATCCACCTTCAATAAGATGATATAAATCAGAGCCTCACTTTTTCTGGGTACTTTACTGGAACCCAGAATATTCATTTCCATGAGTGTGGTTCTATCTATAGTGACAGGACCTGAGAACTAGGTGCCTGTGGATGAAAAAGGAAAGTAAGAGAGGCAAGAAAATCAAGAGAGACAAAAATCTGGGATCAGGGGGCTTCCAGTCTCTCGGAATTAAGAACATAGCTAGAACAAGCAGGCGGCTAACAAATGCTTTAGTGATTATCCATTTCCAGTTCTGCCTCTTACGCTGATGGCCACAAACCCCAGGTGGGCCTCCCGTACTCAGCACCACGCTCACTCAGTTCTGCTGGGGATCATACGCTGCCCATCAGTTATTAATCCACGACAATCCCAGTCCTTTCTTCTCACTTCTCACATTACACTTCCACAATAAATACAAACTGCTGAGGCCCTGCAATGAGATGAGATGCAATCAAGAGACTAAAAATGTGACAATACCAGTCTCCACAGTAATATCAAAATGTTCATTGTAAGAACAAGGACAATTACAACATCAATGATAAAAGACATCATAATTCACAGGTGACTACTCTGAGAAGATTCAGGTCTTAAATTCTTGATATGAATTTTAAATCATAATGACTAAAGCACTTCAACCACTAATTATGAATGCACCGATTGAAGTGAATAAATAGAAAATCTTAGCAAAATTAGAAGATATAAAATAGAATAAAATGGAAATGATGGAATGAAAAACAAAATGACAAAGATAAAATATTTAAAAGGCACTGGGTGGGCTCCATAGCAGATTGGAGATGACAGAAGAAAGAATCAGTGTGCTCAAATAGAGGTTTTAAAAGTGACCCAGTCTGAAGAACAGAGAATAGGCTGAAAGAGAAATGAGTCCTTACTGATTTCTAGAACTTCAACAAAAGATTTATGTTTTATTGCTGTACAAGAAGGAGAGGAGAAAGAAAATGGAACTGAAAAATATTTAGTAAAATAAAGATTACAGGAAACAAATTTCAAGAAATTTATAAAAATAAAAAATTGTGCACAAATTAACAATCCAAACAAACAAAGAAAACCATGCCAAAATCCATGATAGTCACACTCCTGAAAACTAAAGATAAACAAAACAGGTTTTGAAAGGTGACATGAAAACACACAACCTTGTAGGAAAAAAGAATCGGAGTGGAGGCAGACTTATCATCTCAAAGTATGAAAGCCAGAAAAAGTAGGAGAGTATTTTTCAAGCCCGAAATATAACAAGTGTCAACTAGAAATTCTATACACAATGGAAATATCTTCAAGAATAACCAGAAAAAGCCAAGTGTAGTGGCACATGCTTGTAATGCCGGTACTCAAGAGGTGGATGCAGGACAGGATAGTTTGAGGACAGCCTGAAATACATAGTGGGACCCTATGTGTGAAAAACTATAACTGGAAATAAAGGTATTGTGATATAGAGATAAGAGAACACATTTTTACTAGCAGACATAACCCTTAAGAAATGGCTAAAGAAATACTCCAAACATACAGGAAATGATAAAAGAAGGACTAAAGACTCACAAAGGAAATAAAACAAGAGTAAAAATGAAAATAAAATTGACAAATTATTATTTCCATCATAGTTTTCTTAACTCATATGTGATGGTAGAAGAAACTGTTATACTAACATTAGCTAATGTGCCCGATGTACACTGAGGAAACACTTAGGACAATTAGATTTAAGCAGAGGAATGACAAAGAAAACATTCAAATGAAAGGTTGAAACACTACACATTAAAATGCTGATAGACTAGACTGCGGACATTTTAATAGAAAGAACATAGAAAGAGAGTAGGAAAATACAAGTTCTACTTCAAACCCCTTCCCATGTGCCATATTGGTAAAACAGTGATTGTCCCAGAGGGCTTTGTAGTGTCATACATAATTCAGCAAATAGAGAGTCATACCTAGATCAGCTGCTAAGAAAACTATGTATTTGGTATATACAAAATATTATAAATGAGAATGAAATTTTATAAAAATATAAGTGACTCACAGGAAAGTACGTGGGGGATTGAGAAACAGAGTAAACAATAAAACTGTAATGAAACTCTTATTTCTAACCTATCATATTTACTTTACACACAAATGGTATAAACACACCAATTAAAAGACAGATTTATGAAGCAAATTTAAAGAAGAGATAGAATCCAATGGCGTATTTCCTATAAATAACTTATTGAAATTAATGACCTAGGCTAACAGTAAGTGGATGGAAAAAGCTATGCCATACAAACTTTAATTAAGGTAAACAAATATTGACTGGCTATATTGACAGCAGGTATAGTACAATTCAGAGGAAAGTGACAGAGGACCTAGCAATCCTAAAATGTGTCTACCAAAGGATAATGGGCAATCAAGCTAAGTCTTCTTATTTCCATTAGAAGAATAACTCCAAGAGTCAAGGAAAACATTTTCCTCCCACTTACAAAATGCCCGTTTGCCTAAAACAGAACAAACATAAAGACATAGTACCAAAGTGAGGCACTTTGATATTCCATTTGCTTTTTCAAATAGAACTATATCTGCATGAAAACGTTTGCATACCACTCTTGGAGAAAGAGGCATGGAGAAGACATGTACTTACATCTTTACTTAGAGAAATGAGACCAGCCCAAGAGTTGCTGTTCTGGGCAACCTGCATTTGTGCAAATAACATGTTCAGACATGAGCCACAGTTGTAAGAGTACACATTGCTGAGCAACTTGAGCTTCTACTGAGAAAACTCAAAGAACCACCCTGAGTATCTAGGGGATCATTTAACCCCGCAGAGCCCAGAATTTCCAGAGATAGGGCCCTATATCTGCATTTTAAATTTGATTAGCCTGGTGTGAAACCTCAAATCTGCCTAACAAGTTCCCAGGGGATTGTGATAGTTCTTGTCTGGGGATCACATTACCAAAGTTATCACAGGAGACATAGCTTAGTGGTGGAGTATGTGCTTAGCATGCATAGATCCCTAGGTTTGATATCCAGAATATAAAAAAGCAAAAAAAAAAAAAAAAGTATTTGTTCTGCAGCAGGGCTTAGAAATGACTTCTCTATCTGCAAGGGCTAGATACTAAACAATTGAGAACTTTTATACTATATTTCTCTGCAGCAACTATTCAGGGGTGCTGATTTGGTATGAAAGCAGCCCTGAAAAATAAATAAATGAGTACATATGTAGTTCTAATGCAATTACATTGCTATACAAAGACATCAGCCTCATTGGACACATGGTTTAAGCAATTCCTTTTCTAGGGAGTAGTGCAAAAAATAGGTGAACTGAATCAAAAAGATATATTATTAAATGAACACTAATGGATTTTCTTCTACTCTAGGATTCCAAATTTATATTCATTGGTCTGTATTCAAAACCCTTAAATAAAAGTCTATCGCTTCAGTGGGGAGTGCTGCTACTTGGGGAGATGAACCACGTGTGGAGGGTGATGGGATGTGGGGTATCTGCCTACCTTCCTCTTTCTTTTGCAGTCAGACTAAAACTCCTTATAATACTTTTAAAAATAGAATGAAAAGCTTAACCACCTTTCCTCTCACAATACTTGGACTTCTTCATTTCAAGTGTTTGCCTATCTGATACCTTTGAATTCTTTATGGAAAACCACTACTGAAACTTTACTTGTTTCTGGGGCCTTTTCAGTCTCAGCACGGGAAGGCAGGCTCCAGATATGAGTAACGGGGACATGGGGATGGACATGCCTTAATCACAGAGTTTGGGAAAGTCTACCTTCCTGTCAGCACTTAACTCACCAGTCGCAAAGGTAGACAAGCCCTATTTGATTCCCCATGCAAAGAAGACATCTAAAGGTTTTCTGAATCTCTGCACCACTGCCATTCTGGGTCTGATAATCTTTTGTTAAAGAAGGCTGCTTTAAACATTGCAGGAGCTTTAGCAGCAGCCTTGATCTCTGTTTATTAGACACCAACAGTCAGTGATGCCAAGTACTCACAAGGGAGAATTGTCCCAGATATTGTCTGTTACCCTCTTGAAGTTCAAAATTATCTCCCCACTTACGATATACTTTTTGTTTGGGGGGAGACTGGGTCTCAATCCTTGTGCCTCAGTCTTGCTGAGATTACTAGCATGCAACATCGTATCCAACAAGACCTACTCATTTTGAAACATGATAGCTCCATGTTCCCATTAGTACTATAATGTGTTTGAGCTTTCCTGTAATACCAGCTGTCAACTCCTAACTTGTCAAGAGAGTCATCTTTACTGAAGGCCTCATATGTGCTCACACCATAGTGAAAAAAATAGAAAAACAGCAGTCATATTCTCATCTTGGAGGGGAGTTGTTTTTGTTATTTGAGAAAGGCTCTCACTACGTGGTCTATGCTGGCCTTCAACTGACTATGTAGCTCAGGCTGACCTTGAACTCATGGCAGCCCTCCTCCCTCGGCATCCCGCATGCTGGGATTTCAGGCACGCAGCTCCATACCTGGTGTCATATTTCCATTTCTAAGGAGGTCTCATGCTCAGTGAAATCAGAGGCTAAAATCTTTTGAACCTATAACTTATACCAGCAATATTTCACTTGGCTCACATTCATTTTTTTTTAGCATTTTAAAAATTATTTGCCAATGTTTTCAAAATGTGACTGGTCACATGATGGGAATTTAAACTTCCTTTTAAAAGTGGAAAAATTGGCAATATTAGACCTTAATTCCTTCAAAGATCAACTGTAGCTGTGCAGCAGCTAAGTTCCTAGAAGGACGTGTTCTCTTCAGGTTTCTGCAGTCCCTACCACTTTCCCTTGATTATCCTCAGATTTTTGAGATGGCAGCACTGGGAAGCTCCAAATGACTGAAGAGAGTCAAGACTAATTAAGGAAAACAACTGACATAGACTCCTTCATAAGGAGAATTCTCAAATCAGTATGCTCTTCTTTGATAAGTCTTATTTATTTGATATTTACCTAGAACTAACAAAAATAATATTTGAACACCAATAAAAGAAGAATGCAAAGAAAAACAGAAGAAAATGATGTTAAAAGTCATAAAATACATGGATTTGTGAGGTTTTTTTTTCCTTTGCTTAAGCTTAAATTTCCTCTGAGTTTATGTCTGATGTAGAAATGATGGATTCTTGGAAGAAGGAGCTGAATGATTTCCTCTAAGGCAAGGAAGATGAAATTATAAAAAAATTAAAATGAACCTTCTGCTTTCCATTGAAGATTTCCTCTTTGAAAGAATGTCTGAGAATTGGCAAAGCATGCATTATAAATCGCATTTTCCCTCTCTGTGAGTAAAGAAACCTGTTTTATGTTCTGAGGGAGAGTATAAATATGTTTCCTAGTATTATATCTCATTTCCTGATCTCTGTTCATCATGTGGAAGAAAGGGCTGTTTGTTACACAGCATCTCATCCGTCATACTATGTAGCAATAGTTGGGTGGTGGAGAGTATCTAGATATAGTAGAGATAAAAGCTGTGGGGGCTTAGGAAGCATGTGGATCTGATTGTAGCCTTGTTCACTGCTTATTGCTGAGAGCAGTAGACAGATATTGATATGAATTTCACAGCTGTCCAATAGATCATTCAACAATAAGAGACAGATAAAGAAGTTATTATAATCCACCATGGGCAATGTATATTGATTTAATATAATTGTCTTATAGGTTTTACATGCTTTTTGGCCTGTTGGTCTGGCTGTTAATGTGCATTTATAGTAATTAGCTTGATAAAATTTATAGAATAACTTTGTTGCTGAAAAAAATAGAGAAAAATTTAAAATCAAATAGGGGTGGAGGGGAAAAGGAAAAAGAATTGAGATGTGTTATGTACATATACCAGGTACTTTACATATACCAATGAATATAAACCTCATGTATTACAAACAAATGCTAATAAAATTTTAAGATTACATCCAATTAATCATGTGTCGTTCCATTACTACGAAAATTCTTTTTTTCTCTACCACAGATGATCCCGTTGCTCTAGGAATTACAACCACCAACCTGAGCTCATGAGCCAAGATCTGCTCTGTAAGGGGGCACTGTGAGGTTCTCATTTCAGCCCTTGTATCAACTTTGTAACCTTCTGTGTAGAACCTCTCTTTAATTTTAGTTTATTTTGGTTCTGAAATGATGCGTTGAAAATATAGTCCAGAAAGTACAGTTTTGTGGAAATCAACAAGCCAATTTGATGCTCTCCGTTTGCTGAGATGAATTTTCCTGATATTTTTACCCAAGTGAGCCTAAAGTATGCTTGTATATTATTTTGAAAAAAAATGCATATTGAAATTCTGAACCAGTACCTTGGAAAGAATTACGTTTATCTATGTCTTACCATAAGTTATTGGATATAGGTGGTCTAATCTAAATAATCTATATGGAGTACATGTAAGACAGTGAGACTTGAGTGGAACCTGTTCTATAAACTTTGCTAATGCCTCTTAGGGAAGTGATTAATTTAAATATATTCCTGCCTTTTGGCCTGTTCAATAAGTTTTCCTTGATATACTGATCGTGCGTGTCAATTTGCTGACAAGATGCAGTGTCTAGTGTTGCTCTCCGTGGCCTGAGCATTAAAGGGTCGGCTGGAAAAGCCGTGGCGAGAAGTGAGCGGGTCCTGAGAGCCGGGTGCCTGAGGTGATCCTCGCTGCACTTGGGCCACAGCTCGGCTGAATCCGCGTACAACTGAGAGCGATTGCTACGGGATGGACCCTCCCAGCTCCTGAACCTGATCAGCTCGGAGGTGGCTGTAGCCAGGATCTGTTGGAGGCGGTGGAGCAGAGCAAACTCGGAGAACATGCTCCTCTGGCAGACTGCGCCAATCTGGGCAGCAGTCCGGGATCCCACTCAGAGCCCCGCCCCCGCAGCCGGCACCACGGCAACTAGCAGCTGCAGTCGGCAGCTCCTGCGAGAAAGCCGAGGAGGTGGAAAAGTGCCAGGGAGCGCCAGGATCTCCGGCCGGCACAGATATCCGAACGGGTGAGCCAAGTGAACACCACAGCAGGATTTCTGAGTGGGGAAGAAGCTCGATGAAGGGAGATACATCTGAGTGGCACTCCTGTCTGCACAATCCCACGGTGAGTTGATTGGGTGCCCTGACCGGTTTTTTTGAGTCAGGAAGAAGCTCCGCCCAGCGAGGGACATCTGAGCAGCTCTACTGACTGCAGGATTCCCGGGTTGGAAGAGCTGGCTGCGCGCCCTGACAGGATTTGTGAGGGGGGGAGGAGCTCCACCCAGGGAGGAACACCTGAGTGGCCCCCTGCCTGCCAGGTCCATGGGGTGGCGAGCTGTTTCTGCGCCCCAGCCAGGTCTCGGGGTAGGGAGTAGAAGCGGAAATCTCAGCAGACAGCTTAAGGGACATTCTCCCAAAGAGAAGGATTCATTGGAGCAGCCCCTGCAGCAGACCTTTGCCTGCTGAACTGCCTGGGGAATTTATAGCTCCACATTTTGAATCTGATACCCAAAAATGGGAAAACACAGGAACAAAATGCAATCTCAAAACTCAACCCCACCCAGAACAAGTTTTGAATGCGAGGATACAGGGGAACCAGGAAGCCACATATGTGCAAGTTATGAAATGATTGCATCCGAAATGAAACAACTGCAACAGGCCATAAAAGAGCTTAAAGCAGAAATAAGCCACATACCTGCAATGATCTCTCAGACAAAAAACGAGCTGAAAACGATGATGGAAGAAATGTTCTGTACACATAGAGAAGAAATAGATAAAAGACTAGAAGAAAATAGGAAACAAATGGAAACGTTACAAGAGCAATTTAGGGATGAATTACCAAGAATGAGACAGGTCCAAAGAGAATGCCAGGATTTGAAAACTTGTACTGAAAGCTTGCAAAACCGCTTAAATGAAACCGAAAATAGAATTTCAGAACTTGAAGACAGCATGGCACCTTAAGAGCGTGAAAGGAAGGATCTCATAATATCATCAAAGACACAAGAAAAGTCAATCCAATAGCTCCAAGATGAGGCAAAACGTAACAATATTCGAGTTACACGAGTGTGTGAAACAGCAGGAGACCACACAAACGATATAAAAAGAATATTTGCTGAAATTATAGCAGAGAATTTACCAAACAAGGTAAAAGATACTGAAGTTCAGTTAATCGAGGCATATAGAACTCCAACGATCCATAACCCAAAGAAAAACACACACAGACATATAATAGTCAAGATCCCAGATATCCAGCAAAAGAACACAATATTAAAAGCTGCTAGAGAAATGAAACAGATCACCTATAAAGGAAAGCCCATCAGAATCACAGCAGACGTCTCAACGGAAACCATGAAATCAAGAAGAGCTTGGAGTGAGATACTACAGATTCTGAGACAAAACAACTTCCAACCCAGACTGATGTATCCTGCAAAACTATCCCTCAAATTCAATGGAGAAATAAAATATTTCCATGACAAAGAACAACTGAAGAACTTCATGAGTGCCAAACCAGCATTGCAAACAGCACTAAAAGATATTTTGACATAGAAAAAAGAGACCACAATTCCAAGAACAACAATAGAAATAACTCCCTAAACAGAACAAGCAAGTAAACAGTCAGCAAAAGAAGAAAAACAACAAGTAAATAACATGACTAGAATAAGCCAACATATAACCATGATAACCATTAATGTAAATGGCCTCAACTCAAAAGTCAAAAGGAAAAGATTGGAAGAGTGGATTAAGGAACACAATCCAATGATAGGCTGTATACAGGAAACACATTTTACTCAAAAAGAAATCCACAGGTTGAAAGTTAAAGGTTGCAAAACAATTCTCCATGCAACAGGTCCCCAGAAAAAAGCAGGGGTAGCTATTATGTTTGCAAACAACGTAAACTTCAAACCAAAAACAATCTAAAGAGATAAAGAAGGCCATTACATACTAGTTAGGGGAAAGCTGCAAGAGGAAGAGGTAACAATCCCAAACATTTATGCACCAAACAATGGAGCACCTAACTTTACAAGTCAAATCTTAACAGACATAAAAAATCAAATAACTAATAACACTATTGTAATAGGGGACCTAAACACCCCTCTGACGCAAAGAGACACGTCAACTGGACAGAAACTCAGCAAAGAAATAACAGACATGAACCAAAAGCGTGAACAAATGGACTTAGTAGATGTATACAGAGTGTTCCACCCCACAACATCAGAATACACATTTTTCTCGGTTGCAGATGGGTCTTTCTCCAAAATAGACCACATTCTAGCCCATAGAGCATATCTACCTAAATGCAGAAGAATTGAAATTATCCCATGCATATTATCGGACCACAGTGCAATAAAATTGGAAATTAATGACAAAGAGAACTCCAAAAACCACATAAACACGTGGAAATTAGACAACAACCTACTGAATAACCAATGGGTCACACAAGAAGTTAAAGAAGAAGTTAAAAATTACCA
>PVLD010001479.1:154233-200450 GCA_004027595.1 Dinomys branickii
CTACCGGAATCTGTGGGATGCAATGAAAGCAGTCCTCAGAGGGAAATTTATAGCAATGAAATCATATACAAAGAAAATAGAAAGAGAGCAAATAAATAACCTAATGATACACCTCAAACTCTTAGAAAAAGAGCAACAAGCCAAACCAAGAGCCCAAAGAAGGGAGGAGATTATAAAACTCAGGGCAGAAATTAATGCACTTGAGATGAAGAAAACTCTACAAAAAATTAGTGAATCAAAGAGTTGGTTCTTCGAAAGAATAAATAAAATTCATAAACCCCTAGCCAACCTTATCAAAAGAAGAAGGGAAAGATCCCAAATTCATGAAATGAGGAATGAAAAGTATGAAGTCACTACAGATCCAAAAGAAATACAAAAGATCATTAATACCTACTTTGAAAATCTGGATTCCCATAGGATAGAAAATACAGAAGAAATGGACAGATTCCTAGAAAGGTACAAATTGCCAAAATTGAATCAGGAAGATGTAAAATTCCTGAACAACCCAATATCAATTAATGAGATTGAAAACGTCATTAAAAACTTACCAACAAAGAAAAGCCCAGGCCCTGATGGATTCACAGCAGAATTCTATAAAACATTTAGAGAAGATCTAATGCCAACACTCCTCAAACTCCTCAATGAAATCGAAAAGGAAGCAACTCTCCCCAACACATTACTGGAGGCAACTATTATACTGATACCAAAACCAGAGAGAGACCCAACCAAGAAAGAGAGCTACAGGCCAATCTCTCTAATGAACATAGATGCAAAGATACTCAACCAAATACTGGCAAATAGATTACAGCGAATCATAAGGAAAATTATACACCACGACCACGTAGGATTCATTCCAGGAATGCAGGGATGGTTCAATATTTGCAAATCAATTAGTGTAATACACTATATTAATACAGTCAAAGGCAAAAACCACATGATCATCTCAATAGATGCAGAAAAGGCTTTCGATAAAGTCCAACATACATTCATGTTAAAAACCTTAGAAAAAATAGGAATAGAAGGCCTATACCTCAATCTGATCAAAGCCATCTACAACAAACCAACAGCCAACATCATGCTAAATGGACATAAACTGAAAACTTTCACTTTAAGGTCAGGAACAAGACAAGGATGTCCATTGTCACCACTCCTACTCAACATAGTTCTGGAAGCACTAGCCAGAGCAATCAGACAAGAGACAGAAATAAAAGGAATAAGGATAGGAAAGGAAGAAGTCAAACTATCACTATTTGCAGATGAGATGATACCATACATGGAGGACCCCAAAAACTCCACAAGAAAACTCCTGGAATTAATTGACAAATTCAGCAGCGTAGCCGGATACAAAGTCAACACCCAAAAACAGTAGCATTCCTATACACGAAAAACAAACAGACTGAGAGAGAAATTGAGGAAACCATATCCTTTACAATAGCAACCAAGAAATTGAAATGCTTAGGAATCATTCTAACAAAGAATGTGAAAGATTTATTCACTGAAATCTACAGTACTCTGAAAAAGGAGATTGAAGAGGATTTCAATAAATGGAAAAACATACCCTGCTCATGGTTAGGAAGAACTAACATTGTAAAAAAGGCCATACTACCAAAACTGTTGTACAGATTCGAAGCAATTCCCATTAAACTACCGTTAGCATACCTCACAGATCTAGAGAAAATATGCCTCAAATTCATCTGGAAAAAGAAGAGACCCAGAATAGCAAAAGCAATCCTGGGCAATATGGACAAGTCAGGTGGAATCACAATCCCTGACCTGAAAATATATTACAAAGCTACTGTAATAAAATCAACCTGGTACTGGCTAAAAAACAGACCTGAGGATGAATGGAACAGACTGGAAGATGCAACCATAATGAAAAACCCACTCAGCTACCTAACATTTGACAAAGCGGTCAACCAAACTCACTGGAAAAAAGAAGACTTGTTTAATAAATGGTGCTGGAAAAACTGGCTTGCCTCTTGCCGAAAACTGAAAATAGACCCCAGTCCATCACCATGCACCAAACTCAGGTCAAAATGCATCACAGACCTCAACATTAAAACAGAAACTCTAAACCTATTGGAAGAGAAAGTAGGTAAAAATCTTGAAGACATAGGAGTAGGCAGAGAGTTCATGAACAAAAATGAAACTGCAAGGGAAACACTTTAAAGAATCAGTAATTGAGACCTCATCCTACTGAAAAGTTTTTGTACATCTAAAGAAATCACCAGCAAAGTAAAAAGAAAACCCACAAATTGGGAAAAAATCCTAGCTGGCTGTCCATCAGACAAAGGACTGCTGTCCAGAACATACAAAGAATTAAAAAACATGTACCCGTCCAAATCCAAAGACCCAATCCAGAAATGGGCATCTGGGATGAATACACACTTCTCAGATAAAGAAATACAAATGGCAAATAAATATATGAGAAAATGTTCCACATCCTTAGTCATTCGAGAAATGCAAATAAAAACAACATCGAGATTTCATCTCACCCCAGTAAAACTGGCCAGTATGAAAAAGTCATCCAATAACAGATGCTGGCGAGGCTGTGGAGAAATAGGGACTCTTACACTGCTGGTGGGAATGCAGACTGGTGCAACCACTGTGGAGAGCCGTTTGGAGATTTCTCACCAAACTAGGTCTAGAGGTTCCATTCAAACCAGCTATTCCCCTTCTGGGTATTTTCCCAGAAGATCTGAAAACATCATATCACTCTGATATATGTGCACCCATGTTTATAGCAGCGCAATTTGTAATAGCTAAAATGTGGAAGGAACCCAAGTGTCCATCCACAGAAGACTGGATTAAAAAACTGTGGCATTTTTATATAATGGAATATTATTCAGCTGTAAAGAAAGACAGTTTTGGGGACTTTGTAGGCAAGTGGTCAAAACTGGAGTCCATGCTCAAAAGTGAAATAAATCAGTGGTACATGTATAGGCAGCATATTGTATCACTGGTGTAAGAACCTGAGGGTGGGAATATAAGCTAAGAGACATGAAGGAAATCTGTTCAAAAGCAAAGAACAGATGGGACGAGGGAAAGGAGAAAAGAAAGAGACAAAAATGTATGTATGTCTATATGAATATACATATATGCAGGAGGGCTAACACGGTTCTACTATTGTATTATATCACTTAATGCTAAGGAATAATTGATGACGGGTTATTTAAAAAAAAAAAAGATTAGTGTCTAAAACTTACAACAGTGTGAATCCACCAGGTCAGAGTGCTATAATGAATGAGCCCTGGGCTACATCACCAGATACCCGTGTGACCTTCAAAACGCCATGGAACCACTGTGGGCCTCAGTTTTCCCACTGGGAGATGGAATGTCTTGCCTGAGTCTCGCCTACCTGTTTTCATGCTCAAATAAGATGTGTAGGAAGTGTAGTAAGCTGAAATGTGTGATGTATGTGTATACTATTATCCAGTGTATGTGTCTTCCTTTTTTATAATGGATTCTTATGAAGAACGATGGAACTCATTCTAACTTTGGAGGACCTTGAGTAAAAGTTAAATTTTTATGGATTACATAATACATTTTAAAGGCAAATCATCTCATTCCAGTTCACTCACTTTTAAATGTCACCTTCTGAACATTCCTTTTGAAAGTAATCACCTTTTACAGTTGGGGTCATATAGCGACTAAGGTTTAGTGTTGTCAATCTATGTCTCGGTTGCCCATTAGAATTTTCCAGGCATCCTTAGAAATTATTGAGGGATGATAATTTTTTCAGTAATAATGGGACCCACTGCTTTATTATTGCAATGTTTTTAAACATGTTAACATAAAATGAGAAAATAATTCACTGACTTATTAAAAATAGCATCAGCTTTGAAGCAATATATCTTTGATTATGTTGCTTAGTTAGTTGCAAAAGGTTGGCCTGAGTTCTCTGGATCTCAGTTTTTAACTCTATAAAAAGCAGATAGCAATTACTACACTGCCAGGCTCTTTTGAGTTTGAGAAATCACTTAAAAAATATGGTTAGTCCTGTAGGAACTCAATACTGATAGGTACTATAATTACAGTTCACCATCTATCGTGTGCTGATGTTGCTTGTGTATTTGCCTGTGCCTTTGGCGCTTGTATCACAGTTCCACAAGTATGGTTTGAGGGAAAATAGTGCACCCTCCTTCTGCACACTTGGCAACGCCTACTAGAGTTTTGGCAGTATAACGTGTCGATGACTAAGAAAAAATTATTGGCAGAAAATAATGCCCCAAACTGTCTTTGGCTTTGTCTAGTGAAATTATAAGACCAACAAAATGCATGTTGGTGGGTTACTCATTGTTTTGGATAAGTCTTAGGACATATTCTCATCTACAGCCTGACCACAGAGACATGCACTGCATAATTCTGTGGAACCCACAAACTTAGAGGTCCTTTACAGAGTAAAGTTTACCCTGAGATACCCTGTTTAACTAAGGAGTATGGGAAAACTCTGAATATATTTTGAGGACAATTGTTGTGTGACATTTTCAAAAAGATCAGTGGCAAAGATCTGTTTAAGAAACATTTCACAGGCCAGGTTAGATGGGGAAAAGTTCAAGAAGTAGTTTAAGAAATTGGCTGACAGCTTGAAGACTAGAACACTGGGAAAGTGTGAGGAAGCACCTCAGAGGAATCATAGGAGTGCCAAGGACTGTGGCAGGAACACGCATGAATCTGAGGTTTAGCCCCAGGTCTGATACTCACAGTCAGCCAGACCGCAAGGAGACTGGCACGTGTGCAGGGTGTGCTGTGCGGGAAGAGCAGCAGAAGAGGGAAAGCCAGCAGCGCTGCAGTCCATGCATCCCAGATGTATCTCACACGTGGTGAATTTCTGAGCAGTTGTTGTTATGTCTTGAATCAATGGAAATAATTTCAATAGGTAAGGATCACATAGCTCTCTGAGTTACTCAAAGCAAAAGGCCATGTATAATTATACATTTGGCATTTTATATGAGTATATAGACATTGATTGGTTCATACTGGAAGTTGAAGCCAAGGCCTTCACAATATATCTCTATCCTTTCATTTTTCATCTGAGATAGGGTCTCACTAAATGGTTCACATGCCTGGGTTGAACTGGCATTTGTAATCCTCCTGCCTCAGCCTACCAGAATGTTAGGATTACAGGTGTGGACCACTATAAAGGGTAAAAGTTAAAAGTACTTTGATAGCCAATTACTGGTGGGAGAGCCAGGCAAGTAGCATATTTATGATGAGGAAAGAGTTCAGATAGGTCTTGTGTCTACTGATGGTCATATGGACATCCAGGGAAGAAAGCACGGAGTCTCTCTTTACTACTTTTTTCTGATGCCAATAGTACACTGCATCCCGTATGCCATAATAAATATCAAATTAGCTGTGTGGGTGTTGTTATGTTTTGAAAACTTTGGTTGTTTTTTTTTTTTTTTTTTTTTTGGTGGTACTGGGGATTGAACTCAGGACCTTGCGCTTGCCAGGCAGGCACTTATTCCATTGAGCTATATCCCCAGCCCAGTGTTGTTATGTTTTGTGTCTAGATTTCTCCGCAAAGCCTCATGCAGTCATAGGTAGGGTTTGTTAGGTGTCTGGGATTGAGTGTGTAATTATGCTGGAATTAAGAGTGTGTGATTATTAAATTAGTCATTGACTGATCTGGCATAGTTCTGAGTGTGGATGATGGGAAGACCCTCCCTGGGTGTGAGTGCCACCCACCCTAATGGCCTGTATCCTGTATAGAATGTAAGAGACACGAAGAGAGGTGATGCCTTCACATGCTTCTTCCTCCATACTTTGCTACGGTGGCGCTTTCCTGCCTTCTCCCCCCAGTCACTGTTGCTCCTCCGTAGTGCCACCCTGCCTGGAGCCACCAGATATGACGTGAAACCTCTCCAGATGGAGCTAAAACAAAGCTTTTAACTTTGGGCATTGGGCGTATTTTTTCCACAACAAGGAAAAGTATGTAAGATAACGAACTAAAGTCTCCAAGACCCACTCAAGGATTATTAGAAACCCAGGATTTTTGTTTTGTGAATATTTTTCTCTAAAAAATTCTAGCATCTATTATATGGAAAAAGAAAGATAGAAATCCAATTTTCACAAAAATAGTCTTTAGTCTGACTTGGGGATATTTTAAAAGTGCAAACTGAAACATCAGATTCATTCTACAGACCACTTGGATTCAGTAACAAATAAAGTTTAATGAAATCAAAGTTAGTGAAACCATTTACTTTGCCTGTAGGTTGTATGAAGGGCATGATTCAGACTTCTGTTCCACTCACTTTCCAATGGAATATGTCAAAGTTCGGCATCTGTAATTATTTAAAGGCTTACGTCCTAGCGTTCCTGGTGCCTGGGTGGGGAGAATTTGAATAGCCAGGGTCTGAGACATCTAGGGCTCTCTGCACATATGTACATCCACCCAGGTTCCAAATGGCCTTGCCCTCTGCTGGATTTAATGTTGTCAAACTCATTATATGACAGTTCAGAGCTACAAAGCTGTGAGTGTGTACACACACACACACACACACACACACACACAGAAATTCTAGCACTTTTTCTGTTTTCCTCACAAATGACACAAATAATAACTGCCCTAGTCACAGCATCATTCAGATTTGAGGGGAACAAATTCAGACCCCATATGGAACTGGCAGTATCATTGTAATATTTTATAAATTAAGATACATGACTACATCTGGCCCTGTTCCCGCTGCTGACTTCAGACTGCTTGTATAATTGAGTTTGTCACTCCTATTTTGTGATTTTTCAATTGAAGAAAATTTCTTTTTTTATTTTTGTCAATACCAATTACATGACCTTTATTACTTTTTGGCATGTTAAGAAACATGAAGATACACAAAAAAGAAAATTTTCCACTGGGAACCCTGAAATCAGTTTCCTTTACTCTAAAAATTACTCTTAGGCTGTCATCCATTATACACTGTGACATTTTTGTGAATCAGAAACAGTGCTGGATCTGGTAATTTTAAAATTCATCCACTCTCATAAAGCTGTACTAGAAACGCTACCTTAGGATAAAATGTTTCCCTTCTGCACATTTTAGTAAACACACTTTGACTTTCCGTTGTGCCGTGATGTTGAGATGATGCCTAATCATCGGTTTCATGAATCTGTTAGTTACCTTGAAGTCTTCAATGTGCTAATCCTCATTTCATTTCAACATGTTTCCTTTTAGCATGGAAGTTGCAGTAAATGTCACTTATCTGAAAGAGTAGGGATTTCTTTAGCCTGTTGTGAAGCACAGATGGGGAGGGCTTCTTATTTCAGCATGCTTATTTACCGAGCCTATTTAGGTACCATAATGGTAGAAGACAGAAATGCAGAGTGAAGTAGTTTAATGATCCAGGAGAGTGATGAGAACTGTGCTATAACTCCTGAAAATGTTGCCATCCGAATAATGTTCATCTAAATTAGTATTTATTATGCTGAAAGAAAATTATTGCAGCTAGTTTGCATAAATACATGAAACCACATGGTGAGCAAAAGTCATGCTGAAAGACAACACAGGGATACAGTCTGTAAAATTGTAGAGTTCTTTACACAACACTGAAGCAAAGAAAAACTATATTTTGAGTCCAGGAACTTATATCTGTGGTTCTGATGTATGTTGTTCTCATGCGAATTCTACCTTTGATGATAATTAGAAGAAATACAAAGGTTAATCAGGGCCATAAATTTGGTAGAGATTCATTTAGGAAAATGAAATGACCCAGAAGTGCTTAAGTTTTGAGAGTTTGCTGGATAGAGAACTTAGATGTGGATAGACCTCTTTTAGCTACCATGGACTTTAAATGGTCTCATTGGTGATAATGTACACTTTCCATTGGCAAACACCCACTTTACATTAAAAAATTCTGCTTAAAGTCATTACTACTCTGACGGATACAGCAAAAGGAGAATTTTATGAAATATTCATTAAACATGGCTAGACTAACACTGGCAATTTCTTTGATCCTGACTCAGAGCTGGGGAAAAGTAAGCATCGCCGTACTGACTGAGATGAAGGGACTGTTAAGTCCATTGTGGACTGCCTGTATCAGACAGAACAGTCTCACTCCCCAGCCATCACTCTTGACAATGGAGATGAAAGACAGCACATCATTTTGTTTTTTCAGGTATAATATCACAAATACATGGTAGAAATGTGGCACAGGGAGAAAATTATTTTTAAAAAAAAGCATTAAGAGACACATCTTTTCTGTGTGCAAAAATGCTTTATTTGATTGTAGCTATGTTTTGTAGAGTTGAACTCATAATCCTATCCACTTTCAGTATCACCTTATTATCAAACATTAACTAAACTTATTCCAATGGTTTGGAGTCCTGCCTTTTAGTGGGGCGTATGATTTGGATTTTGTGAAATAAAAGGCAAATTATTTGAAAGAACACTGAAGGAGCTTTTAAAAATGGAATTTCAAAATGGAGACTGGAGGCTATTAAGGAAGCAGGACTTACGCATGTGAAGCTACCACTTGAGACTGAGAACTTTGGTTGCCTTCACATTTAGCGGAACCTATGTAGAATGGCCAGATGATGACATTGAGTCCATAGTCTCCAGTGAATGTCAGAGGTCATCAAACTCTCTTTTATGTGTATTTGTATTGTGTATATAGATTGTTTATTTATCTTCTGTCAGTCACCTCTACCTTTATGTAGCCCCTTTTCTTTGTCAACTTCCAGTGGAAGTTTTCCAACGAAACAGTCTCACTGCTCTGCAATAAACTC
The DNA here is from genome assembly GCA_004027595.1 of Dinomys branickii. Lineage (NCBI taxonomy): Eukaryota > Metazoa > Chordata > Mammalia > Rodentia > Dinomyidae > Dinomys > Dinomys branickii. Next base: position 162,958 of record PVLD010001479.1, read on the forward strand.
ACACTGCTTCCCTCCGTGGGATCTCACTACCCCCGACTTCTTTGGAAGACTGACTTAAAGCCACTCAAGTCTGTCTATCAAGATGCAGCTTCTAAATCCTCTGATGACAAAGCTTCCTTTTTATCTTTATATTTCAAGAGCTTGAACTGGTCAACATCATCCGTGTTTTACCCGATCATTAAGCTGTTATAGGAATTTAGATTGTTTTCCATTTTAATTATAATTGTTCATGAACATTCATTCACATTCACGACTCCATCATTAGAATACTTGATATAATTTGAGATATTGAGCTAAAGGCACAGTCGTATTTAGTGTGTGAAAGGCATCAGTTGCATATTTTCTTGACTGCGATATCATGTGGATATTTTCTTAAATAGTAGATTTTTGAGACTAGACTGTTGGGGTGCATACCTGTAACCTCAGTGCTAGCAGAGCTCAAGCAAAGAGGGTTATAAATTAAAGCTCAAAGTGGGAAACACAGAAATTTACAGAGATTCTCTCTCAAAATTTAAAAAAAAGTAAACAAAAGGGCTGGATGTGTAGTTTAGTGGATTCCTGGTTCAATCCTAATTAAGGTAAAATAAGCATATAAAATAATAATTTTGAAATTTTTATAAAACTAAGTTTATAACTGGCATTTGTTCTACCACACACTGACATGTTTGATTATGTAACTATTGTTGATTCTTTGATTACACTTTATGTTTTCTGTTTGGCACTAATCATTTCCTAGATTGCTTGCCCATACCCCTTTGAATAATAGTAGAGCTGACTTTAATTTAGCATTTTACCACAACAACTCTACTCAGCTATTTTACCCATGGTTTAAGACTTGGAGGGATGAAATCTGCCATTAGCCAGGGGCTTTGACAGTGTTTAGATATGTAATTTAGGAGAAAGTTTCTCCATGTCTAGGCACTGTTTCCCCATTTAGAGAATAGACTTAAAACTCGATCCAATATATTTCACTAAATTGTCACTACATGTAACAATATTATGACCCAGCTCCTCTAATAGCTCAGACAACTGTGAAAGGTTAATTTGTGTTTTCACATCTTCATTGCATTGCTCGCTGATCACTTTCAAGGTATTTCTCAGGCCCATCCATTTATGTATCCACATTTTTCTGTAAGAGAAAGCCTAGAAATGACCTTTAAATTTATCAATATGTAAACTGATGGAGAAAGAGGGAGTCAATACAAGTAAAACTGGGTTAGGAAGCGAATGATCTTAATTTTTTATCAATGACCTTATTCTCCTTGAAGAACGATAGGTCTTCTTCTAAATAGGGAAATTCACAAATGCAAAGAGCTATGCTGTTATTCAAATAGTAGTTTCTAAATATCAAAAACCTAAATATGAATCATATTTCTTTGGGAAGTTTATAACTATAGAATATAAACAAAATGGATAGCATTCTACCATTTACAATTGTAACACTGACTGTCTTTGTTGGGTTAAATACACACTGACAGTGACTAAAAACTAACCCTGATCCCAAAATAACATACATGGTGTATTTCTCTGTGCTTAAAGTTACATGCACACATGTACATGATCAAGTACAGAGAAATGTGTGCACTAAAGCTCAGAATGTTGAGCATCCTGTTACTTTAATAAGCATAGGTTTCAAAAACTAAGCTTTAACTATCCCTGATTTTTGTGTATTTATCATTGTCATTTGTCATTTTTACAAAAACAAAATAAGACTATCTAACACAAGATAACTATTCTAATTTGGGATGTTTTCTTTAACTATCAAAACATTTTTGTTAAATTTTTCTAGCAAATCTTCATTTGTCGTAACATAAGTAATTTCTGACAATATTGGACCTTTTTCTCCTTCCCGTCATTTGTTTGACATTGTTCTAGATAAATGAAACCCTGGAATTTCTTGTATTTTGTTGTATTTAGTAAACATAGGTTTTGGGAATCACTTTCTTAAATTAGAACCCACCATTTTACCACCAGGGACACTCTGCAACATTCAAGGTACCAGGAATTTGGGAATAATCATGTTTCTTGACAAACAGTAGTTTTGTCAAGCTATGTTGCAAGTAAAAATGAGGTCCTAGAATGTTAATTTTCAACACATTTACATAGTGTATTTTTACAAATAGGATGCCAACTTTGGGAGATCATTTCATTTTTCAAAGTTAATATGAAAGATTGAGCCATTGAAATATTTGCTTTGAATTAGTTAAGTATACAACTGACAAGGTAGGGTTGTGGAGTAACCTTCTGTGAACAGGTGCAGGTGGGATAACACCTAAGATTTAAGGAGAATGGCAGGTGTTTATTTTCCTAACTGATGGTTAGTGGATTTCCTTACATTTGTGTTTGTCTGCATTATTCAGTACTGATATTTAAGGGAACATTTGATACATTCCAGCCCATGTGCAAAATTATTTACCTGCATTTTTGCATTTGATTCTCATAATGATCTTACATGATGAAGACTACCATCACTTCGTTTTACAGATGAGTTTGATGCAGATAAATTCTACAGTTTTCTCTAGGTTAAAAAGATAGCAAGTTGTGAATGCTATATTTTTACTCACATCTATGTGATGACAGCATCAAAACCCCTAATTACTGTGGTATCTGTGTCCAATAACTGCTATGAAGACAGTGAATTTTTTATCAGTTACTGCAGTCTTTGTTTTTCTTTGTGAATTTAAGTTTTAAAGAAGCTGGTGAGCATGTCTCTGCTCTTGAATTACTTTGAATCAATAATAGATTAGACTGTGTGCTTTCTACTGTATCTCACAATTGACATCTTCTGACCCACTCTGGGGTAAAATATTTATCTTCCAGTTCATCAAAAATTGATTCTTATACTTCTTCCTAATTTAGTAATGGAAATTCATGGGCTTATCAATGTCTCTGAAAAAATTTACACCTAATAATACCTGTCAGGGACCACTATGGCAAATCCCCAATATGGGAGATTGATTAAAAGAAAACATGATTTGGGTAATGAAGCTTACCAACGTAACTGAGTGAATGATATTTAATCAAACTTGATTTCAGCTAGAGATTGGAAGCCTGGAAAGATCTGTATGGACAACAGGTTCTTTATTTGTTGTTGTTTGGTTGGTTATTTATATGAGTTTTTTATTGGTACATTTTAGAGATACATTATGATCATATTTATCATAGGGAATTTTTACCTGCATATCTTTTTTTCCCTTTCTCCTAACATCCCCTCAATTCCTTTTTCTCTCCTTATTTTAAAACTTTTGTTTCCATTTTTGCTTCTTTTCTCATTTTCTTCTTTTCCCTTCCTTCTTTGCCTCCTCCTCACTGCCCAGTTCCTCTCCCATTTGATAATATCTAATATACACTTTGTTCCTTATTCATACTTTTAATTTCTCACATCAGAAAAACAATGAAATGTTTACATTTATTGCATAAACACACAAATAAATTGTGTGTTCAATTTATTTCACTTTAGCGTATGGTTTCGATGTGCATCTATTTACCTAAAAACGTCTCATTTATCCTTCTTTGTAGCTGTGCAGTACTCCACTGTATAACTAAAAAATCACATCTTCCCATCCATTCACTAGCTGATGGACATTTGGGCTATTTCCAATATTTGGATAATCGAAAATGTGCTACTAAAACATGGCTGTGTGCATGTCACTGTGGTACGATGCTTTTAATTCTTTTGGAAAGATAGCAAGAGGGGGACCAGCTGGGTCAATGGCTCCTCTAGTTTTAGATTTTTGAGGAATCTCCATATTGATCTTCACAGTGGATGCACCAGTCTGCACTGTCACGAGCAGGGTAGAAGTGTTCGTTTTTCCTTACAGCCCCTCCAGCATTTGTTATTGGTTGCTTTCTTGATGATAGCCATTCTTTCTAGAGTGAGATGGAATCTTAGTATTGTTTCAACTTGCATTTCTTAATTGATCAATGATGTTCAACATTTTTTATATATATTTATTTGCCATACGTGCTTCCTCACCTGAGATGTATTAATTTCAGATGCCCATTTCTGGACTGGGCACTTAACTTTCGGGGGTTTTATACTTTTTTAAGTTTTTATATATTTTAGATATTATTTGAGTGGAAAGAAATTTTTCCCAAATTTTACACTGTTTCTTCATTCTGTTAATGATTTCTTTTGCTGTGCAAAAACTTTTCAATAAGAGGAGATCCCAGTTGTTAATTTCTTATAACATTTCCTATATGATTAGGGTTTGTTCATAAAGTCTGTGCCTACACTTATGTCTTTAAGAGTAAAACTTATTTTATTTTCCAGCAAATTTAATGTTTCTGTTCTAATATTTAGATCTTTGATCCATGTTCACTTTAGTTCATGGTGATTAACACAGGTCTAGTTTTAGTCTTTGAAATGTGGAAAGCCAGTTTTTGTAGCACTATTTATTAAAGAAACTATCTTTCTTCCAATGGAAATGTTTGAATCCTTTTCTGAGGATAAGGCTTTTGGGTGTATTGGGAATTGTTTCTGCATTTTCTAATCTGTTCCTTTGATCCTTTTGTCTTTTTGTGTTAGTATGCTTTAAAAAAAAAATCACAGTAGCTTTGTAGCGTAATTTCAGTAGGGGGTTGTGATGCTCCATGCTTTGCTTTCATTGCCCAGACTGTTTTTGCAATTCTAAGTTTCTTCAGCTTCTGAATACATTTAAGATTTTTTTCATTAATTCTGTGGCATATGCTATTTTTATTGGAATTGCATTAAATTTATATAATAATTGTGTGAGTATGGCCATTTCACTATGTTATTTCTTTCTGCCCAAGAAACTTTCCATTTTCTGCTACCTTCTTACATCTCCTTTTTCAAAGTCCTGTAACTTTCAGAGAAAAGATCTTTTACTTCCTTTGTTAGATTAATTCCTAAGTATTTCATTTTTTGTGTTATGAATGTTATGGTTTGGTTAATCTTTCTGACAGTCAGTTTGTTCTATCTGTATAGGATTTCTGAGCCTTTGCTTTGTGTCCAGCTGTGCAACAGAATTTGATTATTAAGTCTAGAAATTTTGTCAGGGGATTCTTGGAATCCTCTATGTAGAGTATCATGCCATCTGTAAATAATGATCATCATATAACTACCTCTTTTTCTGTCCTTATATTTTATTACTTGCTCTTATCTAATTGTTCTGGCTATTGTTTCTAGAACTATATTGAATAGGAGTGGTGATATTGTGCATCTTTAGCTTATTCTTAATTTTATAAAACTTTCAAGTTTTGACCACTTAGAATGATGATGGCTATTGGTTTGTTAAACTGAGATAAATACTATCTGTTGTAATTTTTTTCGGGCTTTTATCATGAATGGATGTTAGACTTTGTCAAATGCTTTTTCTGTGTCTATTGAGGTGACCATGTGAGTTTGTAACAATTTCAATTGCTTTCAGTTTACTTAGTGATGTTCTATGAGCCAATATGTGCTCTATTTTGGAGAATGTCCTAGGTGCAGCTGAGAAGAATGTGTGTTCTTAAGTTGTGAGGTGGAACACTTTGTAAAAATCTAGTAAGTCCAGTTGTTCACAGGTTTGGTTCAGTTCTGATATTTCTTTGTTGATTTTTTTTTTTAGTTGATCTGACTGTTTTTTCCAGTGAAGTATCGCGGTCCTCCATTATAATTGTGCTAGTGCTTATTTGATTTTTCATGTGTTAGTATTTGTTTTATATAGTCATGTGCATTGATATTTTATATATATGATCATTATGTGTGTGTGTGTGTGTGTGTGTGTGTGTGTATAATTGTTATCACTTTCTCTTTGATTTTTCACTTAACAAGTATGTAGAGGCCTTGTCTCCTTTAATCAGTCTTGGTCTGATGTTCCCTATGTCTACAAATAGAATAGCTAACCCTGCTATTTTCCAGTTCTTGTCTTATGAAGTATTACTTTCATTCTATGATTTTCATTTCAAGAGTTTTTCTTTGCAATAAATGTCTTTTGTATGCAGCATATTGTTGGATCTTGCTTCTTGATCCATTCTGCCTATTTTTTTGGTTGGTGAATTGAGACTATTTATATTAATGATAATAATTGATATGTATTGGCTTAGACTTGTCAATTATTTTCCTGTTGTTGGGTCCCTGTTTTTCTCCTCTGCTTAATTGCTTTCCTTGCCTGGTTGCCTTTCTCTATTTGTGTTTGTGGAATTGCTCATTACTTCTTTCTAAAATACACTTCAGAACGTTTTGTAGAGCTGATTTACTGGTCACATATTTCTTCAGTTTTTCTTAGTCATGGAAGTATCTTATTTCTCCATTGATTTTTAAAGATGGTTTTGTAGGTTATATCAATCTGGGTTAGAGTTTGTTTTCTTTCAAGGCTTGAAATATGTCATTATAAACTCTCCTTGACTTAAGTGATTGTGTTCAGAATTCTTCTGTGATTCCGTTGGGCTTCCCTTTATATGTGATTTTTTTTTCTACTCTAACAGCATTTAATATTTTAAATATTGTTGTGCTGAGTTTCTGGAATCTTGATTAGTATATGCCCTGGTGTAGGATGGTTTTGATCATGCTAATTGGAATTCTACATGCCTTACTTGCTTCATGTCAAATTATTTTTCCATTCTTCAAAACTTTTCTGCCATTACTTCTGTGAACAGATTTTTTATGGGATTTGGGCTGTCACCTGTTTTCTCATTGATTCCAATGAATCTTAAGTTATTCATTTTTGAGTCATCCTGCAGATACTGGATTGACTTTTCAAGATCCCTTGCTATTTTTAAGAAAACTTTCTTTTCATGATCATGAAGCCCAGTCTTGTAGATCTGGTATTCTATCCTCACCTTGATTCACTTGGTTATATTTACCTTTAGTGGAATGTTTACTTTCTTGTATATCTGTTTGAATATTCTTCATGGATTCCATTTCTTTCTTATGTTGGACCTTCATGATTTCTATCATTTTCCTAAGCATCTGTATTTTTTTTACCTGTGTATACTCTTATTTTATTGAGCAAGTCTTTCATTTTGCTCATTGTGTCTTTTTTGACTCAAGAGATTGTATCTAGCCAGAATTTCTCTATAGTCTCATTCATCTTTTTTTTCTGATTCTACTATAAAATTCAGGTGTGTGGTTTCTGATTTCTTTTAGTTCCTTGTTCTATGGATTTATCTGGAGATTTCTGGTGTTATGGGGCTGATTTTGGTTCCATATCTTGTCATTTTCTTGTTTTTAATTTTAATTTGTTTTCTGTGTTGATGCTTGTAAATCTCCTATGGTAACTATCTTTATCAATTGTTTTGAATCTTCCCTAGGAAATATTTATTCCTCACAGATGTTTCTAGGTGTAGCTGGCTCTTGGTCTTTGTGTGTGTCCTAAGATCCTACATCCTCAATTTATTAGGAATGAGAAGATGCTATCTATTTGGTAAATAAAGAGAAAGAACAATAAATCCCGCTGGCACCCACAGTTCTTTTTAGTATCTTAGTTAAATCCCCAAACTATGCTGGATAATCCTGTCAAATCTGCAGTAGGATTAATTCTGGGTGATCTTGGTCTCTCCATGTGGGGTTTTGGGCCAGCCTTCAGCCAGCAACTTTCTGTATGTCTCTTGGGGGCCTGCCCACATCTCATTGTCCGGTTTGTCTCTGCATACCTCTCCCAGTTGCTATGAGGACCTCAGAATGACAGAGCCCAAAGTTGTGTCCAGGACTCTGTACAGCTGGCCTCTCCCAGAACTTGTACAACCTCCTCTTTTGCACTCTCACTGTGTTATGGTTCTAATATAAACATGTCTTTGTATCTGGAAACTGGTTTAAAGAAATGTGTCTGATTGCCAAGTTGACAAGGGGTGGAATGTTATGGTTGATACATTGTGTCAACTTGGGGAGTCTAGAGGTTTGGCTGAGTGATTCAGCAGGAAGCCAGGGTGCTTACTTTGGTACATCCTGAGCCTGTGGAAGAGGAGGGTGTGGAGATTGTGTGAGTGCTACATGCCCCCTGGGTGGGGTTAATTTTTACAATGTAAGGGAGGGAAAGAGGCTGCTTGCAGCCATTCCTCCCTTTTGCTCTTGTGGTATTTGCTGTGCTCTGCTACCCTGAACAGTTTGCCCTCTGTCTTGTGCCACTCTGCCTCTGAACCAGCCATGTATGGACTGAAACCTCCACAAACTGTAAGCTAAACAAACCTTTCCTTTCTTCACTTTGGGTGTGGGGTATTTTGCCTCAGCAATGAGAGAAAAGTAACCAAGACACACTGCCACATCTCTTTTCTCTCATGCTGCTGGTCACAGGGTGGGGGGCTGCTGTTGGCCCACTCCTTGCCCCTGATGTGGACTATGGAATCAGCTCGCAGCTACTCAGTCCCACACACTTCCTTCTCTAGTGGAGGGAATGCTGATTTTTCATTTGTTGTCCCTCCATGGCCTAAGGCTGCTTAACTCCAACAGTCTGCATCCCTCTCACATCTTCTGCCCCCAGGGCAGGAGGGATTGTGGTGTTCCACTCTCTACCTTCACCACAGCTGTTGTGGTTCCTAACCTCATTATTGCTAGAGGTTCCAGTTAACTACTATGGTGTATGACAAAATATGTATATATGCAGCCTATTGGGGAGGGAGCAGCTTCCTGGTCCCTTATACCCCCAATCTACTCTGTGTGGTTTGAATTTGATGCATATTGCAGTCTTTCAGTTTTCTGGGCCCTTTACAGAATGACAGTTTCTGCTCTGCTTCTGGCAATAGTTCCACAAGCAGCACTTTGGGTTTCTTCGCCATTTTATAAAGTCCTATGTCTATGTTTTGTTTGATCTACAACTCTCTTATTTCAGATTGATTTCGGCATCAGGATGCACGTTCCTCCCTTTCTTCCAGTTATTTTTGTTTTTAGTTGATTTTATCAGAGTAGATCCAACATGGCTCCTCCTGTGTTCAGCTATGGTGAATCTCTCACTGTGGGTTTTTGTTTGCTTCTTTCATTCAGGGATGATGGGGGCAATGGTGGTAAATAAATAGAACTGACCATTGAGTGTATTGTCCTTCTCTTTATTACCTCCATCTTTTTTCTTTCCTCTGTACTCCTCTTCCTCTAAAATCATGCTCTTCCTTCCTAAGATTGCTTATTTTTCTTTGAGTAATTGTTGACTGTTGTGTGCCTTCGATCCTCCTAAGTGTTTCACATTTAACCCAATTTTGGCAGTAACCCTGCAGTGTTCAGAAATATTACGTGTTTTCCAAGGTCACAAATTTGAGAGGGGCCACAATTCTAGATTGCTAAAGCCTTATTTTATCTCTATGCAAGGTTCTCTTTTACTAAGCCATGGACAATTCAAATATAGATATTTTAGCTCCATGGATGTTTGTAAAATGAAATTTTCAATATTGTTATGATATTATTCCATATATGGGGTTTTGTTTATATTTGGAATGTTCTCTGTTAATAATGAATGGAAATTTTTATACATCTTTGGGTATAATTTGCATCATTGGAAATTGGCAAGATAGCTTTTGAATCAGTAGAACTTCCTGTGCTTTTGAAGGACCTCTTTCTTGGCTGCCACAAAGATCTAGTTATCTTACCTTACTCATATATGAGGGTGACATTGTTTTGCCATTATATAAAATAGTGACACTTACATATAGGAGTCTCTTTCTTCATAAGGAGGACTTATTGCTCTTGGGAATGAAACTACTAGTGTTTCATATGTGCTTTTTTGCTGGGCAAATTGCTAGGTTTTTCTTGGATGTAAACTCTTGCTTCAAAATTATCTTCTTAGTGCAGTTCTTGAAGTGAAGCTGTTTATCATTTCTCTAAGCAATGTTTGTGATGAATACCTGTTGCGGCAAAAATCAGAAATCGGGTAAAACTCTGCAGGGGATCCAAAAACTCATTCAGAACAAATGGAGTTTTAATTAATTTTAATTTAGGATCAATTTGGACCGGTCATTGCCCCCATTCCCGACCAGAGAATGTGGCACTTAACTGCCTTTGTTCTTATCTTATATACATTTTTGGTTTCCATGGTAATAGATTGGAATGTCTAGGCCTGGCCATAGTTGTTTATCTTGCACGATGTGACCAGATCATGCTCTGGCCATAATGATATATATATACTTTAACAATTCAGGCAAGGAGAAGAATTCCAGGACAAAGTCAGAACTGCAAAGTTAACCCTTCACAACTCCTCCAGGATGTTTCTCAAGACACATTTTGAGGCTTGTCTATCGTAAAATGTTGTGCTAAAAGTCACCGCCCATTACATACCTTCATGCATGCATGGGAAACAGGTACATAGTGCACATGTGTGGATTGTGTCCATGTTATTCTTCACGTATTGCAAATTGGAAAATACTGTAAATATATTAGACATCAGTTCAACATTGAGATGTTGACAAGAGCGTATGCATGAAGAAGCTTTATACCAGCTTTCATTTTTCGTTATCTTCTTTACTATTACAGAAGATAGATGGGTTTATTCCCTGAGGTACTGCATACATATTGGGAGATCATCTTGTTATCATCTAACTGATGGTTTTAAGAAATGAAGGGCCATCCTATCTTTTGCAATTTAAATTTTCTCATTGAAATTGCAGGAGTTCAACCAAGGTTGGTCTTTAGAGTGAACACAGAATAACATGATCAAACTTAATTTTGAAAGCAGATAATCTGGTCTAGTGATAAAAACATTCAGTTAATGATCATGGGCTTTCTATGATCATCAATGTGGAGTAAATAATGATATTGCTTTTTTCTCAACTTTACTTTCATCAACTAAGTGGTAGAATTTTTACTGCTACCATGTACCTCTAATGTTCTATGGCCATAATCATTTTTCAGTGTCCTTTTTATCTCTTTCAGTTCCTAATCCTAGTCAATGTACATTTATGCCACTTTCAGTTCATTTTATTTAATGGCTTCCATAAGATTATATTTTACAGTATTTTATTTGTCTCTCTGGCTGTTCCAAATGTGGAGAAGGGCAGATTGGAGAGGTGTCGGCCTGCTGTTGTGGGAGGCCTGGGCCCGGCATCAGCAGTGCCAGCATCTTGCCAACTCTTCTCTTCCTAACCCTCTCAGCCTCCCTGTGCCAGGCTGCCAATGGCCTGTTGTTTGCCCCCTTCCTGGAAAGCACCCTGCCAGTCTCAAAGATGGACGCACATGATGAGGTCAGGACATCATGTATCAGGATCAAGTAAAGTCATTAGAAATTATTGTCAACAGCTGTTCATGGGTTTTCACAAAATGAATTGATCTGCCCATTGGGGTATCAGCAAATGTTATGGGTCAATTTGCTGGAGATTTTAAGGAACAAGCCACGATTTAAGCATTTAAAATAAGGATTTTCCCATACCAAAAATTTTTGGAGATATTGGAATGGTTGTGAGAGAATTCTGAGTGGATTTACTTTATGATGGCTTTGCTGAAAATATAAGATATTTCAAGCCCCTTCAATTTCAACCATTAATAAAAGCAGTTTATCCACTTAGGGGTATATTTTGACATACATTCTTACTCGTCATGGGGTTTCATATATAACAAACAAAATGAGAGCCTTTATTCTTAAGAGTTTACGTGACTCATAGAACTTGTTTTTCAAAGATGAAACCACAGATAACCAGGGAAACTACGTGAGTGCACCAGGACTAGTCCCACACACAGGAATCGCCCAAATGTGCTGTCTAGCAGTTTATGATGCCAGGCTTCCAGGGTAAGTGGTACTTTTATCATCACTGTACATATAACCAATACATTTTTATATTCTCCTTGTAAATTGAAGACTCAAATTAAATGGGATATTCTAGCCTATTCCAGGGATTTGGCCAACAAAGGAGGAAACTTCAAAAGAGCAACTACCCATATGACTATTCTTTGTGAAATTCTCCTAACAGTTCAGATATTTTAATATACTCTAAAGACAAATAATTTGATATTTGCCTTATTGCTTGAGACAAAGGGGGTGGTGGAAAGGATTTACACAGACATAAAGTGACAATAAAGTTCAATTGCTTGTTTAAATGGATTCGCATTTCTGGCACAGACGGATAGGATATATATTTAATAGCCCATGTCTACACATTATGTGCTGATGAACAGCAAATTGCTGAAAACTACAGAAGGAATCTTCTTTTCCAGGTGGGAAAAGTGGCTCCTGCTAGAAGGGTGCAAGCAATCAATCAATCAATCAATCAATCCAGAAATAACTGGAATGACACTTTTTTAAAAAGACAGCACAGTAACCAAGAGAGGCAACTTAAAAATAATGCAGATTTGAGTTTGAATCCTGTTTTAAAATTAAATGTGTGGAAAATCTTAGATCTCATACCAAGCTTCAAATTCCTAATCTCTATAATATAGATAAATCCATTCAGTCTGAAGATTAACTGATATTATAGACAGTTCTAGGTTGAAAGATATGGTGTCACATAATGACGAATGCCAGGTTAAAGCCTAATTTTAGTGTCATTCTTCTGCTTGGAACTGAAGCTATGTCTTTCTTCTATTGCTTCCTATATTTCATTTCCCTCTTTGGTTTAGTTTGAGCCAAGTTATTACTGTGCATGAAGAATTTTATTAGCCTTTTGCTATGTGTCTTTAGAACAAGTATACATCACTTTTTAAATAAAAACTCGTGGTTACGAAGTATGTGGGACAGACTCTCTGCCTTCTAATCCACTTCCTGTCTCCATTTAAGAGAGTTGGATTAGTTAATGTGTAAGGTTTTCTCAAACTTTACACTAGGTATGAGTTGTCGTTCCTGAATTATTATTCAATGTTTTCTTGGATAGAAAAGCAAGCATATAAGCCTACATTTTAGGAGTCCTTTTCTCTGTCAGTTCTTTGGATTTTCACCCTGAAATACACTTCAGGCCCCTTCTCTGTGCTCTTTTGCTTGGGTGCCACCCAGTAGCTCTGATTTCTGCTCTAACCACAGATAACACTGAACATAATTATCACAAGTCTTTTTTCCTGATTTTGGAACTTGTATAAATTTTAAAATCAGAGTTCTTCTCTCCAAAAGGAGCTAAATGTCAAGATGAAAAAAATGAAAATGGAGACAAAATAGATTTCTGAGCATAAAATACAGGTAAATTGAAACAAAAGGGTAAAGGGCAGTTGTTTTATTTATATTGCTCTGGAATTCAAGAGAGTTTAAGGACTTTTTGAAGCTTAGGAAAATGGGAAAAGGAGCCAGTACAATTCTGCTTAGAGCTCTTAGCAAAGTATTGGATGTGAGTTACTACTTCCACTTAGAAAGAGCAAAATAAAGGAGATAGTGGGAAGTAGGGAGGTGGATATTTTTTCAAATGTGAAGGGGATTAAGATATACAGTGAGGGAGAGTAAGGGGGTGAAAGAAAGCAATCGAGATGTATTACGTACATGTAGCAACTTACTGCAAGCAATTTAAGCACGGTCGTGTAATGTGAGCATCCAAATAAAACTGGAAAAACAAATAAGAACTACTTGAGTTAAAGTTATTTTGTTGCTTTCCTTCATAGTGACTTTGGGCAATCTGCTTACATGATGAAATCTAGATTTTTGAAATGTAGACAGTAATTCCTACTTCACAAGTTTACTCTGGGAATGAAAAGGATAATCCACTTGTGGCACTTAGAATATTTGAATATGAAAAGTACTTCAAACATTTCAGTTACTTTCCATAATATTATGATGGTCTTTTGTTGAGGACCATGCTTAGGGGTCCCTATTTACTACGTACAGTATTTAATTTTTATAGTAAAATAGTACACATTAGCATCATGCACTAGTAACCAAGATTACTCAATTGAAAATTAAAACCTTTACCAAAAAACCCATAGTCAAAGATACATACCTTATAGAGCAAAAAGCTGGATTTAATCTCAGATTCGTATGATTCAAGAGACTGTTTTTTACCATTTGACATACAACACACAATATGAAATGAGCACATTTTTAGTTTACTTATACTAGCTCCAAAACTGTTTACCAACAGTGACATAAATGTATACACAGAATGTGAAAACATAGACAATATGAATAGCTGTATGTTCTGAATATATTTAAGTAGGAGGGATTCTAAATGCTGTTGCTAAGCACGCTTACTACGGGAAAGCTAAACTCTCCCAAATGTTTCATTAGGGGAAATCTCTATATTCAGTTCTTTCTTAATGTAATTTCTTAGAGGATGAAAGGAAAGTACACGGGAGAGATTTAAGGCGAATGACTTCCATTGAATTTTTCTGTAGATAAATGGCTGTCTTTAAACCATTCAGAACTGGCTATGTTCTCCGAATAGCCAAAGGAATACAAACATCTTTTAAATATTTTAAACAATATTTACACAGCACAAGTACCTGCACTCTTCTGTCAACATAAAATATTCTCAAAGATTTCATGAGTATTGTTTGATGAATATCCTTTTAGCATTACTTCATGTACAAAAACAAAATCTAAGTATTATATAAAAACCACTGTTCTAGGAGGTTGAGGGTACATCAACAAATAAAAGTTATAGAAGAATTCTGATGTTCTTCACCTTATATTCTAGTGAGGAATGATAGGCAGCATAAGGGTAGCATAATAAATCAAAATGTGGAGCTGGGGATATAGCTCAGTGGAATAAGCGCCTGCCTAGCAAGCGCAGGGTCCTGAGTTCGATCCCCAGTACCGCCAAAAAAAAAAAAAAATGTGATGTGTTTCATAAAAGCATAAGTATCTTGTAAAAGGTAACATTAACAATGGCAAAAACAACGGTCTGGGGTCAAAGGAGGAAGCCATGCAGCCAGGTCCTGTGTAGACAGTGAGTTCAGATCAAGAGAAAGGAAGAACCTTTGGATCATAGGAGCGGCGTGTGGTTTGATGCCACCATCATCAATCCGACCGCCGTGCTCCATGTAGCGCCTCTCTCACTCTCTTCTCTTTGCATTATTCCTCCAGCCTCTCTTCTGTGGTTGGTTTGCCCCATCCACATCATACCGCATGACTCCGTCCCTCTTAGAAGGAGAGATGGCACACGCTGTTAGTTCTCTTGGGGCTACATAACAATACAACTTTAAAGAGATGTTTACTGGGGCTCACAGTTTGGAAAAATGAACTTCATGGTTGCCTAACTCCAAGACATAAACATCATGGTGGGAGGGTCTGGTGGAGTTAAACTGCTTAGTTTATGGTGGCCTGGAAAGGACAAAGCTCCATGACTCAGCCAGACACCCCAAAAGCCTGCTTTACCAACCTGCTAGGCATTTCTTAATCCAGTGAGGTTGACTACCAAGATTAATAGTCACATCTCCCTATATACAAGGTAACATTTGAATAATGTATGGAATATTATATTATTAAAATAACAGAAGAGAATTAACATTTCTAACTGAAATGATGAGTAAAACAGCCAGCAGACTATTTATCAAAGTTCAAATGTAATTCAATATAATAATATTGGTGCGCTTCTTTGTGTTTTTATGTTGGATGTTTTTATATATGTAAGAGCCACTGCACTGTAGATTTACAATGAAAATGAAAACAAACCTTGTCATATTATTTAAAATTTTGTGCTTCCTTCATAGTACAGGGTGAGAAGACACTCACATCTCTTAGTCGTGAATACAGAACTGAAACGTCCCCATGTACCGGTGTAGCCTAGCACAGTGTTTAAATACAGTATTATCTCTGTGTTACTATTTCTCAGACATAACGTTTATATTCAATACACACTTGATGTTAACAACTACAGCCACAATTAATATGTATCTTTAAAAAAAACACACCTTTTCTCCCATAGGCACAGAAATTTCTTTTGTCTTGCTTGTATTATATATGTAGATTAGTTTAACCTGTGCTTTCATCTAAATCAAACCATTGTGCTTGCTCTTATTTAAATAATCTTGAGATATTTTATTCCATTCATCACTGAGTGCCTTTCACTGTTAGTCATATGCTTTTGTGTATGCACTTTCCCACTTATAATTATTTAGTCTGAGTCTCCTTTGGGGCTATAATGGCTTAGACAGCAGTGAATGTATAACAGTTTTTTAAACAAACATAAAATTTTATTTCTAGTGTTTAAATGTCTAGTAGTGGTATCATTTGATCCTAGGTAAGCATGTGTTGAGCTTTATAAGAAACAGCTAAAGAGCTCTCCAAAGTGATTGTAAACTTTTATATTCCAACTATAATTGGGAATTGATTCATTTCCCTCAACATATTTCAAATTTTACTTTATTTTGAAGTTATCTTACTAAATAATTAAGGATTTAGGATTGTTGCATCTTCCAGATGAATATTTAATTTTTCATGAAATGTCATGCCTTATCATATGATAATCTTTAGTGCTTGCATAAATTATATTTTACTTTCATATTTTAAATCTTACATAGGTTTGAATGAAGAATGTACTCTTATATTTGGCATAACGCTTGGATTCTAGTCAGTTGATCCATAAGATCATTGTTTTTTAGTTTTAGTAAATGGTCCACTTATAGTTAATGAAAATTGTTAGTGTGCTTATATTTAAACCAACATCTTGTTATCTGTTTTGGTTTTGTTGATCCCTACACCTCTCGCTCTATGCTTTCCAGCCCTTCTTTTACTATAATTCAACATTAATACTATTTTTAGGATTTAATTATATCTACTTTACAGATGTAGAAATTATACCCCTTTGCATGTTGTTACTGCTGTTATTTTAGTGGCTATAAAACATGTTCTTAAGCTACCTACTTATTAAATTAACATTATACTACTTTAAATATTATGAAACAATCTTAATATAATTTTCCTTTCAAGTTATTTTCTTCTTTTCTGGCACTGTCATGTATTTTACTTCCATGTGTGAAATAACTTCAATGTATATCCTTTTCATTTGTGCTTTGAAGAGTCAATTAGTTTTTAAAAATGTTGGTGACAGAATAATAAAGTATTATACAGTTACGTGTTATTTTTGTTCATTCTTGTAGATCTGAACTGCTTTGCAACATTGCTTCTCTTCTAACAAACTTGCTTTAGCATGTCACCTATATGTCATTTGGTGATGATTATCAAACGATGCTTTATTTATCAGAAATATGTTTTTTAAATTTTACAGACCACTCAGATGCATATAAACTTTAGTTTGAGTCATTCATCCAAATCTTTAGAAAATTTGTTCTATTTCATTTTAGATAACATTGTTTCTAATAAGAATTCACCACCTACTATTACTACTTTTTCTTGTATACAATAAATAAACTTTTCTTCTACATGATTTTATTTTTTTTCTATTTGATTTTAAAATGTTCTCTTTATCTGTTTTCTTCTTGGATTTCACAGAAGTTTTTGTGTCAGTGATAGCATCCACCTACATACACAAAGTCAAGTTGATGTTTATACCTTACCTTTTGGAGGGTATCAAACTCAGGACCATGTGCTTTTAAGCAGGCACTTGTGCCACTGCGCTATATCCCAACCCCAACACTTTACTATCATACTTCTTCAAATTCTGTAGGACTATTTTAACCTTAGATTACCACCCAATACCATCCCCAGCACATTTATATATCTATTTGCCTCTCTGAGCTCATAGATTTCCAATATCTCCCTGCTTTTAATTATGTTTTAATATGTCTTTATTTTCCATTAAATTTATAAATTTTGTTCTTTGGATGGGCTAGTATTATACATTTTTTACTACTCCTCACCAAAACAGAAATTTAGGATGCTTTATTTTTGAATTTTCAATATTTACTATTGTTCAGTGTATAGACATTTCTTATTAAATATTTAATGAATGATTTATGAATAACTGCATAAATATTTCTTTGTGTGAGAATCCTTCATGATATAAATAATTATGATCTATTTTTTCTATGTGATTCTGAAAGACATCATATAGACCCTAGTTGATTTCAAAGTTTTAACACTTCTTAGCCTAGTATTTCTTAATTAGGTTGGTGGTTTGTGAAGCTTCTCACAGTCAGTTCAATATATTTTTATCCAAATGTCTCAGGGCATTTGCTTCCGGCCTTATGTTACTGTCTTCTTACTTTATCATAGTTCATTTTATTTTTATGAATGTCTGGGTTTTTGATAATTTATTTCAATACTTTACCTTTTCTATATCACTCACTCCCAAGTTCTAGTGTAAACTTTTCTTTTCTACCAGCCTGTGCAGTAGGTCTTAACCAAGACAAGCATGTTAGAATAAAGCTGTGAAAGAAAAATTTCATACTTTTCCTCATATTCATTACAACAATATATGCAGATTTAATTTTCTCCTTGCTATCTGACTAATAGAATGCACTTTCTCTTGTGTAACAAAGCCTCAATTTTCTCTCCATCCTGAAGGTTGTTCTAAGGACAAAATAGCGTTTGAGAAAAAGAAAATGATCGTTATAACTTCATTTAACTGTTCTCTACATTTATTTTTTATAAATTTTCTATAATTTTGTAATAAAACATTTAAGGTAATGTTTCTCTTAGCAACTCGCCCAGAGTTCTTTCCCTGCAGGGCTGTGATAGGCCCCCTTGTGGCCCCTGTGGCCCCTGCTCCTGATACTGTCTGTGAGGGGAAGAGTGGAGAGTGAAGGTGTTTACACTGGTGTAGAAATAACTGAGAAGATGAGCTATGACACATTTAAGACATATTATCTCTACTGAGATGTTTAGCTACAAAACACAAAAGAATATAACTACATTTATTTATTAAGTAAAAATTTGAAAGTATAGAAAGTTGGAATAGTCTGAGTCAAAGAAAAAGGTCATTTTGCTGCTGTGTGTTTTCAAGCCGGGACAAGCATATCAATGTTGTTCACATGAAAATTCACTATTTTATTCTTAGCTAGACTTTGGCAGGAGAAAGCATAAAATACAGGCAGCAAATAATTGCGAAAGGTTATTTCTAGAAAAACTGATTTAATAAATGGTCTGTTAATGGTTAGTAGAAAACTAATTTGTAATATAGAAAACTATATTACCTCTACTCTTGGATACTTGACCAGTTTGTAATTCAATCCGATAAATTATCTCATTTGATAACATCTTTTTACATCTTTAAGAATAGAACATAGATGGACTGATCTTAATTATTAAGATTAACATTTTTTTGATATCACTGTCATTGTGAAGTCTCCCTTTGTAAGGCTTCACGTTTTTGTCTTTTACCAAGAAGAATCAAACCTAGCGCCTGTAACAAGACAAAAGTTTGGAAGCCCAAATCTAGTGCAGGACCGCATGGACTGTCATCACCTGCTGACAGCCTGGTTTATTGGATGAAGGGTGTGATTTTTGTGCCTTTTATCAACAACAGGATGAGCTATGTAAAGTGACATGGTCTTTGGTAACTGCAACTTCTATGTAAACTTTTTGGAATGCATTTGAAAGAGAATAGTTTTATGATGTGTAACCTCTTAATACCATATATTTTAAAGAAAAAGATAACAGTAAATACTTACAAGGAAACCCAACTCCCAAGTATAGGTGGTATATATGTGTAGTGTGTGTTGTAAGCATACATACACATGTGTACTTAGCCCTAGGATTTTGTGAAAAAGCAGTTGCTGGTATGCCTCTGACCTATAAAATAACAGATTAGAAAATATTTTCCATAAGTATACAGAATGGCATGATGCTTATTGCATTCAAATCTCTTCTAATTTTCATTTTCTGCAGAAGTACTGGTCTTTTTTTCTACTTTGAACAAATTTTTCACATTTTAGTATCCACATAGATTTAAAATTTACAATGATAAATCTTGTCTTCCAGCAACCTGAATTCTTCTGAAGCCCTGACACTTGATAGCTCTGTAACCTAAGTCACGTTTTTCCTTTCTTTTTTTTTTGGTCTGTTTTGACACAGTGTATCAATATGCAATTCAGACCGCTCTTGGGCTCATTTTGTAGCCCAGGCTGCTCTCGAACTCTCAAAGATCCTCCTGCCTCAGTCTCCTGAGTACTGGGATTACAGGTGAGTGCCACCACACCTAGCCATACAACTCCATCTTTTCAAAACAAGGTTTACAGTATATTCATATCAGCTTTCCTGAAATTAATGTTTTAGAGATGTAGAACAGTACATTTAGATAGATGTAGAACTGGACATTTGTTAACATTATGCTAGTTAACTATTACTAGTTTGTAATGGCCTGTGGGTAATTTTCCTGCCCGTGATTTCTTCCCTCTCCTTTTGTAAAAACTCCTAAAAACTTTTTGGAGCCATTTCTTCATTGTGTGTGGTGAGCTAGCGCAGTCATTTCAGGTTCCTTTCCGACCCTACTTAACACTAAAATATGTGACCCTCTCAGCCAAGTCAGAACTTCTCTCTGGAATCTTACTTCGGGCAGTTACCCAAGGGCAGACCTTTGAAGAATGTATTGGAGTTAATATATGTGGTTGGTGGAGTTTCGAAGAAATATTCTTTACTCCTTGCCACTTTGAGTCTCATGGTTGTCTTGTTACTCCACTACAGTTTCAAAATTATTTGTTCAGATTCTCCTTTGGCTTTTTGAGCTACTTTCTGCATCCTTCCAATAAATTTTAATTACTTTTAGTAGAGCCCAAGACTTCTTATATTCTTACATTCAAAGAAAAACTGAGTCATTATATTTCTTATTAGGTGGGATTGATCACTGCTGTCTGCACATTTTGCCCATCCTTCAAGATCTGATTTACCACTTTTTCTCTGACAATCGCAGGACTTCATGGTCTCTTCCATTCTTAAAATCATTCTGAGTTCTTTTGTCTCCACCACCTACTTAAGTGTCACATATTCTGTGCACGGTTAGTTTTCTTTGAATGTAACTATCATTTTATTGAAGCATGAAAAATACAATGAAATTGCAGAAATTGCAGGAAATAACCATGGCATCAGCTATGCCATTGATGCTGATCCTGTCAGAGCTTTCAATGACAGGGACGGCCCACTGAGGCCATGTGCAATAGGTTTGCACCACTGATTCTACATTCTGTGGATTGAAAAATTATGTGTGAGTTTGCATGTGAGCTTGGTAGCATCTTAGTCTCAGTGGTGCTTTCTGTTCAGATGTCCAGTCAGGTGAAAATGATGTATCCTGTCAGCGGCAGCAGAGTCTACAGCTGAGTTGATCTGTCTTCTCTGTGTAGTTACTGTCATGTAGCTGGTGACCATGGTTCTGTTCACACAGCAGCGTACTTGAGAAGCAGCAAATCGTACAGCCCCACTACTTAGGGGCTCCTTGTTTACTAAAACTCCTTTGGCTAAGTCATTTCACTTGATCAAACCCAGAGTGAGTATGAAATGGGAATTTGAAACTGTGCCTTGCTGAAAAAGTTATGAAGGCCTTAGGATCATTGTTTTAACCCGCTACACACACAGACCGTTTGACCTGACTCTTATCCAGAGGTCTCAAGTTTCATCCCTTAGTGAGTACTAGAGAGATAACTCTCCAGCGTTTTGAATAGTCCCAGAGCTCATTACTTCAACATACAGACCATTTACATTTAGAGCAACTCTAGTGATTAATTTTTTGGAGTTCTAGTCTTTTATTTTTCTGGATCTATATGTGGGTTCATTTATGTAGAGTTAGAATAAGCTTACTAATGTTCCTACAGGACAACTCCTCAAAAATTTGTGAAGATATATTAGGTATATATCGAACCTTTTATTCCTTAAGCTAAATACTCTTTTTTAGATCTCATTAACTGTCCCATGTAGGCGATAGTTTCCTTGTCAGTCTTGTCATGGTTTCTGGATACATTGCAATTAACTCTTCTTTTGAATTCACTTGTAAAATGAAAGGAGAAAGAACATTACTCAAGGTACAGATTTGTCTCATATTGCAATAAAACTATTACTTAACATTTAAGAACTATTTTAATTTTGCAGGTTGAAGAAATCATTGTGTAGGATATCAAGGAGGGGAAAGTGAAAGAGAGACTTATAATTATAAGATCAGATGAGGACTTTCCTAGAATCATCTTAATGGACCCAAATTTCAATCCTCTCACAGCTGTGAATAAGAATCTGTTGGTGCATACTTCTCACTTGATCAAATGGTATTGATGGTAGGTATATTATAAAAAGAAATTCTTCTATTGCAATAATGTATATTTTACATCAATTAGGAGATCGTTTATTTCCCCTAAAGGGGAATACCTTTTTTCAGGGTTCATTGAAAATACAATGCATTAAAACATTATGTGTAAATGGTAAGACTGTCATGCATCCATTAGGTGAAATGCGATAACTATAATGAAATAGGTATAATGTGATTCAGGAAACAAAATATGATGCATTCATTAATCAACACTTTAAGTGCCCATCTTCTGACTTTAACAAAACATTATTGAATATAATATGTTTTAAAAGGGCTGCAGGATAATCACAGCACTGAGGGAGGCTGAGGCAGTAGGATCAGGAGTTTGGGTCCCACTACAGTAAAATCCGGCCTCAAAAAGTCAGCAAAAAATTGAATAAGTAAATGTTAATTGAAAACTCATCGAGATGTCTTATCAAAATGAGTAATAATAGTAACTGCCAGTATAATACAAAGGACTGGTGAGGCAGCTTAGCGAAATGTGATCCCAGATTCACTTCCCAGTTACGGGGATAAGAACACAGGGAGTGCTTTGCTCTGCGGGAGTAAGGAGCCCGGCAGATCTGCAGTTTGAAACTGTGCTGTGTTTTTCGAGGGGAGTTAGACGTGAGTGAACATAGCTGAAGAACTGGAAGGGGGAAACGTGAACTTGGATTCTTTTTGAAGGCCAGTAGTACATCAGATTGATAAGACACACAGCTGAAATAATGGATCAAAGAATTGATAAAAAAAAGTTAAAATGCAATACAACATGCTTACTATTTAATCAGATGTATTACCCAGCCCAATTATACTCTTTAAAAATAGCTGCTATAAATTGTATTCTTATTCGCAAGGCCTACTTATGACTGATTTTATTTTATCCTAGAACTGAAATGAACACATTTTCTAATAGTTACATCCTTTGTTGGTGAATAACCACATTTGTGCTCCAGCACTGGCTTGATACAACTCATGTAAGTATTTGGATGTTTACATTTAGGCTTCTCTGCTACTGTATTTGTTTGTTTGTTTTAGAGACTGGATCTCGCTCTGTAGTCCAGTCTGGCTTTGAGCTCACTTTGTAGCCCAGGCTGGTCTCAAACTCACAGAGATCCTCCTGCCTCAGCCTCCATAGTGCTGGGATTACAGGAATGTGCCACCATGCCCAGCTCAGGCTTCCCTGTTAAGAACAGGCTTGTAGATAGACTTTCCCTAGGAAATCATTTATTTTGAATGTGAAATAAAGACGCATTAGCTGCACACTCTGTGATTCACTAGAGGAGAGCTGAAGGACGGCCCACACCCCAGGCCCTTATCATCTCTTGAGCAAGCCACAGGCACTGCTTCCTAGCCTTCTCCTTCGGCACAACAGCATGGCCTTCGAATCTATCCCACCTGCTCAGCATTGTTATCCTTAAAAGACAAAGAATGTCTGCCTTATCAACTGCTCTACAAATGACATTTTTGTGCCCTAACCATGGCGCCAACATGTACCAATCCAACAATACAATTAAACATCAAAGAATCTCACCCCAACCCATGCAGTTTCTTATGTAATTTTCCCTCAAAACCTGTAGAGTTTTACTGTTACTGCCTACTGTTTAAGTGGAAACTAAAGCTTACAATAACGATCTTGCTCAAAGTCTCACAACTCTTAAGATGCAAACCCAGAGCTGCACAGGTTCTGGGATTTCATTGCCTTGGTTTCATCATTTATGGTTCTTTCCTCCTAACGCTGTCCTGGAAAACTTTCCACTGCATCTGCAGACAGAACCTATTGGTTGAAAGATAACAAAGACCGAACTCCATTTCTGAATTCATTGCTCCAAATCTAACTTTTAATTTAACATGGCTCAGCCCTCGTGAGCATTTACTATGTGTTAATGTGCTCCAAATACTTCCTGAGTATTAATTCCTTTATGATTCCCGGAAAATGTAGGTAGGTTCTGTGCTGTACTGTTATTGATAATGTCTGTTTTTCAGTTTGAAAAACAGAGAGTTTCGCAGACTTGCCTAAAGTCATCTTGGTAGCTGATACTGGAAAGAGCACACAAGCTTCTGCCTTTTGGCCACAGCATCCATCTGTGCTCTTGGCGAGTCTCTCTCTTGCATACCTAATACCCTATAGACTGTAGGGGAAATTTCCTGGCCAGTTTTTCCTGGTTTACTTGGTTAGTCTGGCTAATGAAGTTTATTGCTGTTGGACTCAACTCTCATGTCAGACAAATAGCATTTTGGATCCTGAAGGGACAAGGTACTTTCATATTATCAAGGTGCTACACTCTACTTCTAGAGAAAAGCAGCTAAATACTTCAAATGGCAGTACACAAGCTCACAGCATTTAGCCATCCACATAGAAAATACGGCTCCTCGGGCTTTTGAAGCCAATGGAAGTGTTTCATTTGGATGCTTCCTGTCCTGGGCATGGGTCGCTTTATGGCACCACTGCCATTCACGCCCACTGCAAAGTTAGTGCGCTTAACTATTAGTGGGAAAATAATGCCTTATGCTTCTCCATTAAGTATTGATGTGTACACACGCGCGCGCGCGCGCGCAAGGACGTCCACCTGTGCACACAGAAAAGCACTTCCTCAGCCCCCACTCCCCTCATCGCTGTTCATACCCCCCTCGGTGTGTTCAGAGTTGTCTGTATTCACTGTCCTATTCTCTCCTCTGTCCATTTTATCCAGGCATTTTCTAAACACCGCCCACCCTCCAAATTTACTCTTGTGGTTAGCAGCGATCTCCTTGCTGAACCATTAACGATTCTTAGTCTGTATAACCTGGTGTTTGAATACTTCAAGTGTGCATCCTCTTTTTTCCTGGGACAATTATCACTGTGTCTTTGTCTGTATAATTACCTTTAGCACTGACTTTCACTGTTCAGTGCATGCAGGTTTGGATGGTGAATTGTCAGACCGCTGCAAAGATGAGCCCTACATGACTCAGTTCTTCCTCCTTAACATACATCTTACCCACAGGCCTATTTTGCTTCTTCTGTGTATCTCAGGGCTTATCTCAGTACTTTTTCCTTAGTCTTTACTAGCTGCTTGCCATGTCTTATTTCCATGGATTTAAATACCCTAGGAAAAGTAAACAAACAAACTAACTAACAAACAAATATCCTAGGACTCCATTTGAGAATTCTACTCTCATTTACACATCCCTTAACCTTGGGAAATATCATTTAATTTTGTAAATTAATATACAACAGAGCTCCCCAGTTTTAATTTTATTCCACATCCTTTCCCTATACTCCCATCCTTACACTTAATGTTCTATTTGCATATGTAGTTAATGGTCTATTAGGCATCTCAGAAGTAATATGCAAAAAGAACCTAGTTCTGAGGGCCACACCCCTGCAGACCTGGTCACTTAGTGACACTGCCATCTTGGCAAGTACGCGGACCACAAGTCTTGTGGGAAATTCATTCCTTTCTCTGTTACATACAACCTAACATTCATTGGTAAAAATCCCCATAAAATAGTTTTTCTATTTGCCATAAAATGCCTTGGTCTTCTGTTAAATGAACATGTATATTATGTTCTCAGGGCCTTACGCAACACACACACACACACACACACACACACACACACACACACACATGCACTCTTCTATGTAAACTAGCCAGTGATCAGCTTTCCTCCCTAGTTCAATCTTCCATGTGTTCCAGTGCCTGAAATCCTTAAGGACATCACCCCACAATGGACTGACTTCCATTTCTGAGTGGCCAATACCCAAGCTACCTTGACTATAAAGCCACTTACCTCTCATATCTTATCTTTCGCTGCAATTAGAAGAATAAAGTGCTTTGAGCACCCGTGGATAACAGTGCTAATTAACACTTTCTAAGCCCTAATTCTCTTTTAACAAGTTGTAGCTCTGCCTCTGAACGATTCATTTCTAATGGCCATGTTTGCCATATTTTTAAAAGTGACTGAATTCTTTCATGACTCCATAGTGTCTTCTGTATCACAATTTATAGTTATTTTCATTTACACCCACAAAGATTCTTTTTTTTTTTTTTTGGACTAATTCTTATTTTTTAAAAATTGTTTTATTAGTCCGTGTTTGTAGTGCATAATGACCACCTTCCTTATACAGAATTGGCACATGAACATAACACATTGTAGCTGCTTTCCACGCTCTTCCGCCACCTTTTCCCTTCTGCCTCCTTCCTCTTCCTTGACCCTGAGGGAAGGAGACCAGTATGGCTATTTCCTTCTCGCCTCTTCTTTCTTATCACCGTATTCCAGTCCCCTGCATCTCCCACTCTTGGATATAAATGATCAGCACATCATTTTGAACTTAATACATTTTCTCCTTTGCTTCTGATTGTTTTCTAGAAACAAAGATGAGTAAGGGAAAATGGTGGCTAAATCTCTGTGGTAAACAAAACTGTATGTTGCTGTGTGGGAGCAGGGTCACAGAGGGCCAAAGACTACTTGATTTCAGGTTTTTGATGATGGAGAGAAAACACACAGCATGCTGAACTAGAGCACATCTTTAAATTCCACATGAATCTTGAGGGTAGAGTCTTTGATACAAGATCCCGTCCATTAATCCACCTATGACAAATATCGTAAGATTTGTAGTATCGGCTGTCAATGCACTTACCTTTTGAGTGTTTTGGCCAAAGATATATACTTCCTGCTTAGGAAGGTCAAATTATATATGGGGGCTAATAATTCGTCCAATGACTAAAAGAAAAAATTTTTAAAATATTGGTCAAGTAATGTTTCTGATAATGCTGAAAAACCGTGAAGGAAAGGCAATGGAATTGAAACCTTATGCCTGGTGTGGACGTTTATTTTGAGTAGTCCAACTCTGCCAGAGTTGACATGCTCCTGTAAGCAACACCAGTGACCTAAAATGTCCACACCCACCACTATTGTTCAGATCTAAAGGTCACACAAAGGTCTCCTGTGTTCAGAGTTCGGGCTCTGGAAAGTGATTGTGTGGGTAGAGTTATACACTCACCTGTGGACTAACTCATTGATGTGCAGTTTGTTGAAAATGGTGTTAGAGTTTGGAGCCTGGTCTCAAGAGGTGGATCACTGGGGATGTGAGCCAGGTAATCACGGACTCAAACCTCTGAGACCCTTTAGTACAAGATATGCACACCTTCCAGGCAAGGTACTTTGATGGAAATCTGTCCTTACCTACTGCATATCTCCTCCCTGAAGCAGTGTTCTTCAATAGCTTTCCTAAAGCTATTCCCCTCCTAAGTTATTCCCCTCCAGATGCATTTTATCAACTCTTTTTGTATTTCCAAAGATGTCATAGTAACTAGTAATTATTTAAGAGTACCTAGAAATTCAGACAGGTATCTAGAAATATTGGCTGAATTTATTTCTAACAATGGCTATTCAAGCCCCGCATAATTTTATTGATTTAATTCAAAGAGTGCTGTCTTAGTTACTTCTCTCTCATGTATGAGACAAAATATCTAACCCTAAAATTTAAGGGAGGCAAGGTTTATTTACCTCCCAGTTTGTAGAGGTGTCAGTCCAAAATCGGCTCCTCCAAAGCAGGGTGGCTTGGCAGAGGGGCGGCCTCTCGTTGCAGGCAGAAGGCAGTGAAGCAGAGAAAGAAGGAAAAGACAAACCTCTTTCTGTTCCTTATATTGTATCCACTGTTCTGGAATCAGGGCAGTGCCAAGCCCCTCAGTGGACTGACTTAGTAATCACCCACTCTTAATCCAGCATTTATACTATGAAAGAGTCACACTCTAGATTCAGCCACCCCTGAAAATTCCCACCTGTGACTGCGTGAGGCTGTGACAGGACATCTGGAACCAAACAGCCATAACAAATACCAAGAAATGGACTTTTCTTACTCTAATGAGTATAGGTAGAAGAAGATAAAGTGATAGTTTGGAGGTATTTGCTACACGTATCACTGAAAAGGAAGTGCAATGCTTGAAATTCTAGAATAATATAATTAGAAAATGTAGGCCATTAATTCACAATTTAAGCATTAATTCATTGACGTGACATTTATTAATGCTTCTCCATGTAAGCTGGGTGTGGGACTAAGTGCTAAGATTCCATGGAGCAGCACTTGCCCGGAAGGAATTTTGAAACAAATCAAATGGTGTTGATATTTTATTATCTGACTCCCACTGGTTTTTAGCACCCATCAATTTGCATGTTATATATTCGCCTTGCCTTACACAAAGGTGTGTCCCAGTAGTTGCTAAACATTTACCGATAATATTTATTAAAAGGAATCAATTCCAGGGATTTTCAAATACTCTCTTCAGTGAATTATGGAAATAGTTCAAGCAAGATTTAATTTTTTCACAAGTATTTACATTTAGAATGTCAGAAAATAACTCTGAAAAAGAAAGGCATTCTTATGATGGACACAACCTAAAGTGCTTGTGAAGTAAACTGCACAGATTCTTTGTGTCCCTCTCCCCGTGTTGTTCTTCCTTATCATCTGAATCCATTGCTGTGCTCTGCACAGAGTCTTTATTTGGTACAGAGTGTGAGCAAAGCATTGTTAAGAGAAAGCAGAAGTTACTAACACAGGAAACAGTCACAAAACTTACCCTGGTAATGGTTAGTTTTTATGAAATCTGGATGGAAACACAGTATTTTTCTATTCTCCACAATTTCTACTTTCCTTATGGTTTACGTACCAGGGCCATCAGCTGACCAGTTGCAATTTGATTTGTGACTATGAATCTCAGCGCTAAGAGATGTGGATTTAGAAAGTTATAGTGCCGTTCCCAAAACACAGTTTTAGTCCTGGGAAGAGGCTAAGTGAGCTTCTCCACGGGTGAGTGTCAAGCAGTGCAAACAAGCCACTTTCCAGTTTCCTCTGGCGGCATTTTATTTTGTCAGCTCTCCCGCGCAGTAATACCTGTTGTACCATCGGAGCTGAAGCGGGACAGCTTTCATGTACTTTAGACTATAATTCTGATATCACCTGTGATTTGTGAACCAAGTCTGCTCTTCAGCAAGGCACTCAAACAAAGTCCTTTCCTTTTGTTCTTTTTATGGAAGATGAATGGGTAGGCAGAACAGCCATTCCAGCTGAGAAAACAAGGTAAATACAAAACTGGGTAGGAGAAAAGATCATTAACACCGTTGTGCCTTTTAGATAACAATTTTAAGCAAATCTCACCAAAACCCTTTAAATAATATTGTGGAGAATAATTCCACGTTGACAACAGATTCCTGCAGGATCAACTGACTCATTATCCTTTTTCCCTTTGACTCACTTAAAAAAATCTAATTCTGAGAGGACAGGAGGGCCTGAATGAGGTCCCACGGCATCTAGTGCGCAAAAGTTCTGTTAGAACTGCTTCGAGTCTGGTCATCTAATAGCAAAACTTCCAGTAAAATTTGCAATCCACCTCCACTAAAACCCTAGCAGTTATTAATATCGCAGGAATAATTATTCATAAAAGCTCCTCATCACACAGAATCATAAAATTACACCTCCCTTCAGTACTTAAGGTATATTGTATATGCTTCCACAATTATAAGTGTAACCTTGCCTTTTTCGTTAGTTTGAAGTAAATCTAAAACAAGACAGCATGTTCATTTTCCATCATCTAATATTTGAAGAATACATTCAGGAGCTTTAGGAAATGTAGGGGTTTTGTTTTTACATTTAATAGCATCAAAGAAGGAATGAATTAGAAAGAAAATTAAACTTATTGAAATTATAAAATCTAGTATTTTTTTCTAAGTGTGTTCTGAGGAATGAAGAGGAATAGAGTTCATGTAGTAAAGATCATTGGAACTTTCTTGTAGGTTTCAGTAATAAGTTTTCATGTCTTTTTCCTCTTTAAGTTCCTACTTCTTTGCTTACTATTTTTCCCTTGAAGTTAACCCACATTTCTATCTGCTATAGACTAGGTAGGACACAGAATTGGTTCTCTCCAGGAGGGAACCAGATCATTCTGCCGTGGGTCATCATATCAAAACCCAAGAACCTAGAGACTTGTAAGAAAGGTAATATATTATTTGTGTCCTTGACAAAATAGATTCTGCTTGTTGTTTTCTAAATTTAATTTCATCTCAGAGTGAGCAGCAACCGAAATGTCTGTACAAAGAGAGCCAATCCCCCCACCTTTTTTATTTTAAAGAGAATAAAATAATTTAAAAACATGAGAAAAGATACAGAATTTCACTAAATAAGATGATAGGAATTCAGCAATGGTTGTTAAACTGCATATTGTTATTTTGAAATTAGTTATTCATACTCTGATTTATCTTTAAATCATAGAAATCTCTCACCTTTTACAAATTAGTTGGTCAGATGACCACATATAGGTCCCATTCAGCCCACCTATTCCCCTTCTGGGTATTTTTCCAGAAGAACTGAAAGCATCATACCACAGCTCTGTATATGCACCCATGTTTATAATGGTGCAATTTATCATAGCTAAGTCTTGGAAACAAACCCCTATATTTTGCATAAGCCATTGTTAGTATTCTTCAACACAGTTATTACAGAGCAAACTGGTACAGACACTATCTACTGGGTAACAGAAATACAGCATCAAAATAATACAAAAAACTTCTAATGCAACTTTTATTGAAATTGTACATTGCATGAATCTAGCCCTCATCTCACTTGAATGATCTTTTCATCATGTAACATAGTGGTTAATGAAGTTTTTAAATGAAAAAAAAAATCCTATTACAAAAGCACTCCACCTCCTATTAAAAAATCATCAAAGCCTAGGTCCCTGCCTTAGCAGTTACACACTCCAATAAGTGTGTAAGTATATGCATTCATTAGAGTAACAGTCCCTTTATTATCGGTGCCTATGAGTGTGTGATGTCTGTTTACACTCAGGAGGTGGTTCCCGGGTCATTACGGTGATCTTATATTAAAATACTATTTTCTGTACAAGGAATCAATAAAACATGGCAATATCCCTAGCCCATCTTATGAATGAATCTCTAGAACTATATGTGGAATGAATTATTCTGAGTTTCAAGTTCTCAAAGGTTTACTTTAATAATCACTTTCTGCACAACTAAAATAATATAAGGAACAATGGAAGAAATATGTAATATGTTATAATATAATAATATGTAATGTGTTATATGTTATGTAATATGTTACATGTAATATGTAACATGTTATATGTTATATGTTATATGTTATGTAATATGTTATAATATAATAAGTTATATGTGTCTCTGCAAGTGAGAAGTCTCCCCTCCACTTGGAAATTTTATACTAAATGAAATAATATGATAGTAAAGTAAACCATGCAAATATAGCACGAAGACATGATTATTTGGCAAAATTAAACATCCTGTCTTTATTTTGTCTCATTGACCATCATTTATAAATTATCCATCTATTGTTTAGTGTGCATGTGTCTAGTTCTACAAACATGTGAGTCTTTTAATGAAAATTCTCCTGTCTCTCAATGTCTGAAAATATCCAAGACTTTTTAGATCTAAAAACAAATGCAAACCTAGCTTCCTCACTACCCCATAGCAATTGTAAAATCTGAATGTGAACACGCAGGTTCAAACAATGCATATCAGAATAACAAAGACGCTCGTGGAGAGCCTGCAGTCATAGAGCGGAATGGAGGTTAGTAGAAATGAGTCATTATGCTATTGAATTGGTATATCTTCCACATAGCTCATTGTATCTTTGTGTGTAAGTTCAGACAAGCCCATTCTGAGTTTTCTTAGGCCTGAGAAAAGAATACATCTGCAAAACTGAAATTGGTTGTTTTACAGTGTTTTTTACTAAATTTCAATTATGTCAAGATTCGGGGAAGTGCTTTTAAGCATAATAAATGATAAAAAGTAGATAAATTGAAAGCTCTTACTTGGTTCCAAAGGTATATTTTCCCTGTTACATGTGAGCACTTACCTCGAATATCCCCAAAACAAATAAACAAACAAAATTATTATTTGAGTGTTTCCTACTTTGTATGAGGTGTACCCAGTAATAAAAGCAAGGACACAAGGTTAAAGTGAAGATTATATGAAAAATGTAAGACTTCATTTCTTATTTTTTATAAATGTCTTATAATACCTGATGTAGATTATGCTTATACATGTGTGTACGTGTGTATTAATACACCCCAGAGATTATTGTGTCATCTTGTTTCTTCTAGTGATAATACTCTGCTTCCCTACTGGTATAAAAGGTGCTGCAGAATGTTACCGTTCTGCATGTGGTAATTGTCTCAATTGTCTCTGAAGCAAACTACCAGTAGAAAGAAATCAGCGAACATAAAATGCACCATTAATTGTTAATAAGGTGTATAGATCCCCCTTTTAGAACCCAAAGAGGATGAGAATCTGTCATGATTGCCTCAGCTTTTTACCCCCTGAACTTCATAACTGTACAGCCCTGAAACTCGTCAATTGAAGAGAAACTTGTAATTGGGAGAAAGAGAGACAGCGCTACCCACCTCTGTCTATCGCCACTTCAGAACAGCTGCTGTGTGTGACGCTTGGGAGGACAAAGCATTTCTAGAAGTGATAGATCTGCTGGCGTCTCCAAGCTCCAAGACCTGCTCTGTGCTAATGTGGCTAATGCAGTAGTTTCTAATCAGAACTACGAAGGGATCAGACATTATGTTAGGTTTTAGGATTACATATAAAACAATTAGGGGTAATCTTTACAAATGTGTGGTATTGAAGAAAAAGATGTATGCAAAGCACTTGACTAAGTATTTACACATTGAAGATCATTAATGGTCATTATTATGTTTTCATATATGTAAAATAGAATAATAACCTGTGTATTTTATTGAAGGGATAGCCATACCAATCCTAGTTTTTGCCTTTGAGAACTGCGCATGGATTGCCAGGGAGCTTGGGTTTCCTGACTTTGTTCCTCCGTTGTAAGATTATTTTGGCTTTTCTATTTACCTTTCCATATAACTATCAGAAATAGCTTTTTTATATCTAACAAAATCTTGTAGACATTTCAATTGTGATTGGATTAGATCTATCAATTTGATTCAGGAAAATTAACATTTTAACAATGTTGTGTTTTATAAACCATAAGCACAGAATATCAATTTTTTACCTAAATTTTGACTGGATTTAAATTAGTGTTTCCAGTAAACAAAGCTTGCACATAGTCAGCTACCATGTACATCTAAGTATTTTGTGGTTTTCTGGTATTCTAAGTGGTATATTTTGACTTTTACTTTCAAAATGCTATTACTACAATATAAAAATACAATATAGTTCTTTCAATTGTCTGACATTTGGCCTTGCTAAGCTAACTTATTTGGAATCATAGTCTCTTTATTGATGCTTTGAAATTTTCTAGATTATGTTAGCAGAAAGATCACTAATTTCTTCCTTACCAATCTATTAGAATTTTATCTGGTTTTCTTGTATTATTGAAATGATAGTCGTCTGGAAATAGAATACAGGAGTGTAGCTAGTCTTTTCTTGTTCTGTTCTTCTTATGGCTTATATCTAGATCTCGCCCAGGCCTCATGCACTCACAGGTAGGGCTTTTGGGGAGTGACTTTATCATGGGTGTGATACTAGATCAGTTCCCTTAGTTGAGCATAGTTCTGCATGGGAGTGGCTATAGTTGTGCTTTATCAAATGGAGAATGTATTTTCTGGTCAGAATGTGCTGAGATATTTTACTGTGGCCACAAACATTAATTTTCTATAGGTTATCTTTTGTGGTGATTATATTATTTTTTATTTTGATGATGTTGATGTGAAGAATTACATATTTTATTTACTGCAACATCAAAATTAAATCAAACTTGAATCTTTAGAATATGCACCACATTATAATATACCATCTTTGTATATATTGCTGAGTTAAATTTTCTCTCATTTTCTATCATGTTTTCGCTTCTATGTTTATGAGGGAGTGCCATTTTCTTGTCTTATAATATCTTTGGTTTGGTATAATGGGGTAACTTGGACTTACTAAATAAAGAAAATTTTTCTCTCCTCTTTTATTTTCTGGAAATGTCTATAAAGTGTTAATATTTGCAAGAAAAATTATATAGGTCTGGAATTTTCTTTGCTGGAAATTTTTTATGAAAAATTCAAATTTAATTTATTCAATATTTTTTCACATTCTCTGAGAAGTTACTATAAAAATTTTAATTATCTTGAGAGGAGACATTATGGTTTTTAGCATTTTAATAAATTTTTCATCTATGTACACATTAATAAGTACAAATTCTATGTAATATTCCCTTCATTCTCCTATTGGTACCTATAAGTGCTATAATTATGTCTTTTACTCTTCATACCAATGATTTTAATGGCTTTTTAAAAATTTTTCATTAATATGTATAGTTTATACTTGAATTTTGTGTTTGCCCCATGTATTTTTTATTTTTCCCTCATGCTCCTGTTTTATTTCATATAGATCAAGGTGTTTGGTTCTTTTAATTATTTAATTTTATCTGCATAGTTTGATCTCTCAACTATATTATTTGCCAGTGTATCTATACATCTATACTCAGGAGTGATTTCACTGGCGCCATTAAATGGAACTTTAAAGATTAATTTGTTTTTCCTTTAGAGATAGGCACGTGTCTTTCAGAGAGTGGTGTGTCTCCAAGTTTATAACTGACATTGCAGCATGACATGGGAAAGACACTGCCTGCTCATGGCTACCTGAATTCACCGTTAGGCCTCCAGGGTTGCTCTAAAAGCTGCTGGGAAATCTCCCTCCTTTCCTGTTCATGGCATAAGCTGTCTACAGATGCTTTTGTTGGTGAAAGGAAGATATCTGGGGGAACTGTTGGGCTATGCCTGCTTTCTCACTGGAAAGTGCACCCCGGAGATCTGTCTGCTGTCCTCACCATCTGGAAGACGGACCTTGTTAAGTTGCTCAGAAATATCATTTGGGTGAGACAGGTATTTTCATATTTTTGCCATTTGGGGCCTACTGCAGGTCATTTTAAGGTACTGGTTAAAGTGAGAAGAGATTCATCAGCAGACAAGCATCACGAGCATTTGTTTGGTTGGTTTGAAATACTCTTTAAAAAAAAATTACTTTGGTTTTTTAATTTTTCTCTCCTTGTGATCAACTTTGCAAGCAGTCAGAGGGTCCCCTGGAGCTTCTTTGCAGGTTCTGGTGCTCAAATGTGAGACAAGATACACAGCAAAAGCAGCAAGAAATGTACATTTTTTAAGAAGTACACCCTACATAATGAGATCAAACTTGTGAAAAAGCTGTGGCAGCCCTGAGGATAAGGGGAAAGGGTATTTTATACTTGGTCAAGAGTTCTACCCACCCTCCAAGCCCTAGCTTCCCTGGGCATGTTCCACGGCTGGTACACAGTCACACCCTCTGTGTCTTTTCCCATAATTCACTGTTATGATTGTTTCCATGACATACAACTCCGGTGATCAGTAGGTTATGAGGCTGTCATGGTCAAATGTTATTTATCGACACCTTGAGTTATTGTTTTTTTTCTTTTTTAACTGCCCTGGAAATTTTCCCAAGAACTCATTCTAGGCTACTAATTTTTAGCTATTGTTTGGGAGTTAGGGAGACAGGCCTCTTGAGAGGACCAGGCCCCTAAAACTTGACGCAGAGGTATTTCTTAGCTCACAATTGACAGAAAGGTCTGATATGTCCTGTACTGCATTATTGTTCTACATTTATTCTTGAATACACAGCAGGGGTTCAATACCGGGTTACAGCTAGATGAGGGAGCTACTGTAGTTCTGTCTCGTTCATCACATGCACGTAAGGCAGGGAAGGTCTTTCTTACACAGGCCTGATAGAGCATTTAGTTTGGCCAGAGGCTTTCCTATTTGGGGCAAGACAATACCCTGTAAGGCAGGATTCACATGGAGGCATTAACGAATTCTGCAGAAACACTAAGCCTCATCTGTCTTTTCCCTTGTCGTTTGGGGTTTTTCTGAACCCATCTGGAGGTTTATGTCTACCATTTAGGGTCCTGGGCTGGTCTGAGGCTTCTTCATAAGCCAGGCCAGAATTCGAGGTTCTTTAACTGTTTGACAGGAAAATTTGGGTTAAGAGACATTTAGAGCCTATAGATTCTCATGTATGTTCAGTGCTCAGGCGTGATTTACTTAGATATAAAAGTGCCTGTGCCACTAGTAGTTCCTCAGAGATGTGTTATTTACTTTTGACTTAGAAAAAGGTGACTTTTTGGTGATCTGACATGACCTCTTGTCTTGGTTACTTTACTTTTGTTGCTGAGACAAAATACCCAACACCCAAAATGAAGGACCAAAAGATTTATTTAGCTTACAGTTTGTGGAGGTTTCAGTCCATACTTGGCTGGTTCTGAGGCAAAGTGGCACATGGCAGAGGGCAAACGTCCATGGCAGCAGAGCACAGCAAAAACAACCAGAACAAAAGGGAGGAATAGTGGCAAGGCAGTCTCCTTCCTTCCCCTACGCTGTAAACAGCTTACCCCACCCAGGGGGCGTGTAGCTCTCACACAGTCTCCATGCCCTCCTCTTCCACAGGCTCAGGACATATACAAAGTAAGCACCCTGGCTTCCTGCTGAGTCACTCAGCCGAACCTCCAGACTCCCCAAGTTGACACAATGTATCAACCATAACACCCCTCTAACAGAAAGTACACTCTGATTTTATGCAACTGATCTTAAGAAGATTCTCCAGTTACTTTGGGCAAGATAATATCTGATTTCCTTGCTTTTTTCTGGGCTAGTAAAAAGTATAATCACAAACCTATCCCTGTTGTGTGTGCAACTTGTTGGCTAATGTTCTCCCTAGGGTTTAAATTTCCCTCATTTTGGCTGACATTCTTTGGCTCATTCCGAAATGGTTGTGTTTCAAAATATTTGTCAAACTTCTTTTGGATAGAAATTGATTTTTGTCTTCTGTCACCTCCAATTCTCCACTATAAAAATGAAGAAATTTGACTACAGATGGCTTCTCTTTGTATTGTTCTCAGTGGGGGGTATTTTTCTTTTTTTATGCTATTTTTTTATTTTTAAAAACATAAAAGCACAAAAACATATTAACACATAGACACAAATTAGCATAAAAATAGTACAATCAAAACTGATCTACAGACAAGGTGTCATGGACTCAATAGTGGTTGTTGCTTTACCTATTGATATCTTTGAAGTGTATATTCATGAACACAGATACAGACATGCGAAATTGGTCAAACAATTATCTCAACAACAGAAAAAAAAAAAAACCGGAAAGCATTAACAAAGAGGCACAAAATAGTACAATAACAGTAAGATCAGAATTGAATTATAGACAAAGCAACAGAAAACCAATAATAGTTGCTGCTTTGCATATTGATATCTTCAAAGTGTGTGCTCAGGATAACACATACAGACATACAAGATTGATCGAATAACCCGTCATCAACTATTCCTTAGCATTAAGTGATATGATACAATAGTAGAACCATGTCAGCCCTCCTGCACATATGTATATACATATATACATACATACATTTTTGCCTCTTTCTTTTCTCCTTTCCCTCGTCCCATCTGTTCTTTGCTTTTGAACAGATTTCCTTCATGTCTCTTAGTTTATATTCCCACCCTCAGGTTCTTACACCAGTGATACAATACGTTGCCTGCTCATGT